>VWZD01009771.1:1838591-1978665 GCA_013396695.1 Sakesphorus luctuosus
CGGCGCCCGCCGCCCCGGCTGCCGGCGGGCCCATCTGCAGGGACGCCTACGAGCTGCAGGAGGTGATCGGTCAGTGGAGCGGGGGCGCGGCGGGGCGGAGGCGAGGAAGGAAGGCAGGGATGCCGCGGCGGCCGGCCGGCTCCGGGCCTACCGGCGCTCGTTCTCCCGCAGGCTGGGCTCGCTCACTGCGGCGGACGCGCCCGGCACTGCAGCGGCGGCGCCGTCGGCGGCTGCTGCTGCTGCAAACTTTATCCGCCCGGCAGCGGGCGGCCCCGGGAGGCGGCGGCTCCTTCTAGAACCCGCCGCGCCACGCCCGGTGCGGTTCGGGGGTAGTGCCGGTGCTGCCCCGCCGTAGCCTGGACCCGCCGTGTGCACCGGGACCCGGCACCTCCGCGGATGCGCTCGCGGTGCTTTGTGTGTCTGCTTGCAGTGGATGCGCACATGTGCGTGCATCCGCTCAGATTACTCTGCATTTTTCCGGTGCTTTCATGGGGGAGGTAAATCTCACCCATAGCTCTGCTACTCACGTGATGACTTTCTCTTAATCCGTGTATATATACCCTCTTTTCCCTCTCTGTTTAATCTTGCCTCTATCCCCTTGTGACCCTCGGCCCCGTGCCCGTCGATAGCACGTAAGGCCAAGGGGGATTACAGCTTCGTTTTCACCCCAGCCAACCTGCTTCTGACCCGGTTTGTCGAGTGAGGTTTTAACCTGTCTGCTGCTCCCCTCCCATGTCCCTGTAGGATGGGGACTTTCTGACTATGTGCTTCACCACTTCGTTCACGTATCCAGCAAATGTAGATCAGATGTGTCCAGTCTCCATTCCCTTTTTTTGGATTACATTATTTTGAATTTTACTTTATGAAAGGGTAACTGTTGTTGACCGTGTGTGTAATGGAAAGTTTTTTATCTCTTGCCCTAGATGTTGCTTATTGTTAATGAACTGCTTTGGGAAAACTTGGATTTATTTGTATGCAACATTTTAAACTTCTAGCAAATACTGCAGATGCCAAAGGCCAACTCTAAGACTGATTGCTGTTTCTTATGAATGAGGCCACTTAAGTGAAAGAAGCCCAGGAGTTTTGCCTGCTGATGCTGTCGATTATCTTAAGTATTATACACCAATTGCTAATTTTGTCAAGCTGATGACAGTCAGAACTACACGTTATTGATCTTGGTTGGAAGTTGTGTGTACTCAGCTTTGTCATTAAGCTTTTTATTTTCCACAGGCAGAAACAAAATAATTGAGAAATACACTTATTCCTTAAAATGGGATGGCTTTCTGTTGACCCAGGTGGTGCCTTTGTGTTTCTGTTTGCATTTCCTAGGCTGTGAATAGGGACTAGGGAGGGATGGAGGTTCAGGTGTTCAGGTCCCTGGAGGTGGCTGACCTGGACCAGCCTGGTGCTCAATGTTGAGCAGGTGCTGCCTGTGGAGGCTCCCCCGTGGGTGTGGGTTTGCTGGACAGAGGGCTTTGTCTTACTCTGGGAAATGGATCAAAGTTAGTCAAATGGAAGTGGTTTTACTAGCATGAAGATGTGTCTTTACTGAGGAGTAAATCCTTCTTCCAAGGTAAAAAAAGGCCTCAAAGGTGTTGGATTAATCCATGTCTAGGGTGTAACATGAGTCATATGAGTTATTTAAATAGTATTTTTTTTGTTGCAGTACCTGCAGAGGATGCCTGTGTGAGAGTTTCCCTTAGAAACTCTTTTGCACCTTCTTCTTTTCAATTAAAAACTTGTATCTTTTGATATGTAAAATGTTTTTCTAAGTGTTTATATATAAGTGTACACCCACTGAACAGGTGGATGGTAAATCAGAGTAGCAGATACCTATCTGTAGAGAAACTTTCTTGCTGGTTTCCTATGGGTACTATTAAATGTTGGTGTTATTTCTTTGACTGACTGCCCAGGGAGGAAATTGAAGTCAGGGTATATTTTGGACATGGTCAGATTTTTGGACACACTGAACTTGTCTGCCTTAACTTTCATTAAGTTTAGGTTGCTTACATGACTTTCTTTGAAACTCAGGGAGATATATTTTGTACCACTTGATTTAAAAGTCTTGTGCTTAATCAAATACATATTTTTTCATTAATACCTTGTATTTGTTTTCTTAGTCTACAGGAGACTTACTATGAGATTAAATTTAGTCTTGGTACTACTAAAAATAATAAAAACCCAACCAAATGCCTCACCCCACTTTCTCAAAAAAAACCCCAAGCCAACATCCCTATAAATTCTGTGCATCTGAACAAATGCAGACATAATTTTGGAGCCGCTTTATGAATGTTGTTGGTTTTAATAAACCTAGTGTGAGACTCTTAAAGCATGTTTTTTATGTCTGATGGAGGGGAGATTTACATAGTCTTAACTTGGTTCAGCAGCAGCCCTTTGTATGGGTTATGCCAGGGTTAATTGCGTTGTGAACATGAGTAGTTATCGCTTGCTGAAACAGAGCCGATCACCTCTAGAAAGCACTAGTACGTTTCCCTGAGGAGCTGGCTGGCGTCTTCAGGGACAAGTTCAGTTACAACAGCCCTTTGCCAGTTAAATGAGAAAAATAACAATATCTTGAGGCACCTTTATGGGCTTTTCAGGAGAAAAGGTGTGGAGGGTGATACAGCACAATAGTTTATCACAAAGCTTCCCAACAGTATGGGCTTTAGATTCTCTGGTAACTAAAGCAGAGATGTAGAATGGCCTTTTTTAGGGGACGTTTAAAAGTATTCATGGGATTATAAAATGAAAGTAATTGCTAGTCATGTGGGCTGTCTCCATTCCTTGGATTTAGTAGGTTGGAAAAGTTCTGTTCTTTTTCTCTGTGAGAATGTGAACTTGTCTTATTGCTCATCTGTGTCTAGCCACTATTTTGAAAGCCAAGGCCACGTGATATGGATTTCCAATGATAAAGCTTTTTTGCTTTTTCTGTCTGTTGTATCCTGGGAGATTCACGTGCCTATTGAACAGAAAATGCTGGATTTAAGGAGTGTTTCTCATGAGATGTCATTCCAGGTTTGCTGTGTTTTGGGGGTGACTAGCTAGTCCTCTGTAAACTCTTGGTGTGCAGTTTCAGGATACATTTATTCTGCTCTAACGGGCAGCTGCTGAAAGGATCGCATTGATCTGACAGCGAACTAGTTCTGCTGGGTCAGTTTTCTGTTGGATCAGATTCCCTGTTTGACTTGCTGCATGACTGCGTGACTGATAGGTCTGAGGCAAGGAAGAGGCTCTTCCTATTAATGCCTATATACTAGTCTTTTCTGTAGCAGGAAAAAAGCGTGCTGATTGTTATCTGGAATTGTATAGAGTGGAAAGTTATGAGGAAATTTGACATAATTCAGATTGATACAGGCTGTCCATAAACAAATGCATTTGGAGCTTAGAAGGGGGTTCCTGACTGTTGGAAAGGTAGAGTCCAGCCAACCTTCCAGCAGTAGTTACAGAGATGAGAACTGTAATTGCTATTAACGTAGAGCCAGATTTAATTCTGGGAAGACCTGGGAGATCTCTTTCTAAGATTTTAATGCTTAAAGTTAAAATATGAAGTGGGTTTGAATATATGTGCTTTATTATTTTTATAGTTCAGTAAGTTGGATATAACCTGGATTAAAAAAAAAGCAGCTCATAAAAGCAATACTGTGAGAGGTGTTCATATGCAGTTTGGGTTTATAACCAAGTATTCAGAATAAAATAATTGAAATTGATTTATCTGAATTTGTATCATGTACATATGTGAGAAGTTTTTTCTCAGAAATCATATAAATCTTCATGAAGAAACCACTTAAATCATAATCAGTGTAACAAATTGAGTAGTGTTACAATTGTCTGTGTACTTTTCATACTGTAATGAGCCCTACATCAGCTGGGTGAGACAAAGCAGCATTAAATCTTGGTTGGCTTTTTCGTTTTATTTTGGGTGGGTTTCTTATTAATTTCTGGTTTGATTTTAAAAAGTTTTCTTAAACTGATATGATCCAGTGGCTTTGAGTTGTGTTTGAAAAATTACTTTGGATTTGATGCTTCTCTGCTGGATGTAACTTAAATGTTAACCTGCATTGATAATAGTGGAAGGTAAATTCTGTTACGGGGAAGGAGTGGATTATCTTGTGATTAGGTTGGGTGCTAGTTTTTATTATAAAATTTTAATTTTACCTCTCCTGCTGCAACTGACTTGGAAAATTAATTTGGCTGGAAAACAACCAGAATTAGATTGAAAATAAAGGGTTACTTTTGCTATATGGATTGTCTATATTGGCTGCAACTCATTAAAAAAATTACCCTCATTTAACTTGTGCATTTGTCTCATTTTGCCTTTCTAACTTTGAGCTCAAAAATATCTTGTGTCTTGTTGCCTCATAAGGCGCAGTGTTGCTCAGTCAAATGTGTTGGGATTCTGAGTAGAAAGTCACCATTGGAGGCTCTTCTGCTGATTTTATTGTTCTTACTGTAAGCAACCTGTGAACCACTCTCGGTTAATGGCTCTGGGGTCTTTGTTGGTGTTTCTGTGGAATGTTTTGTTTGGTTTTTTTTCCTCCCCTCCTGCATGTATTGCTAATGGCTGTTTGATAGAGAATAGACTCCTATATTTGTTGTAATCAGAGATCTTTGTAGAGAGGTCTCCAGTTATGAGCCTCAGGACCCTGTGTTCATGCTTGTAATGCTGTTTTGAAAAGGCTCTCTGTAGTTAGAGGTAACATTGCAGTTCTGTATTGTTCTGTTAATCAGATACTGATGTCTCATTCACATTTTCCAAAATTTCTTATTCCTGTGCTTAATTAGATTCTTAAAAAAAAAAAAAGAAAACCAAACCAAAACCAAAACACAGTTGAAGGGCTTTCTCTTGCAGTAGCTTTTATGTGCATGCTGTAAGTTAAATCAAACTGTGCTTAGTGAAATGGCACACTGTTAAAACTATGGTAAAACTTAATATTTGCTTTTGCAAAACCTCTGTAATTCTTGCACGAGAAGTCGCATAATTTGATAAGTAATACTTAATGCTACCTAAGGTCTTTTTACCAAAACTTGTTGTAAAATGAAAGGTGTGCCTGCCTTAATTCTGCTCCAAAGCAAATTTTATTCCTTACCAACAAATCTTAAAAGTTGCTACAGCAGCCTAAGCATATTGTACATGCACATATTAAATACAGCCTTCATAATATTAATTGTAATTTCATACAACTGTAGCTTGACAGGAAGAGTTTAATTTTGTAAATTAAATTTTACATTTTGGAAAATAATTGGTCAAGATTTTCTGTCTGTTAATAACCATTTGTAGAAACTGTGGAAATATTAGATCCCCGTATAGTATTTTAATAAGGAGTGGCTGTTAATTCTGTTGCCAGGGTAAAGGTGGTCATGGTACAATTTAAAAATACCTTGCGGAACACGCACAGTGCAGTGCTGCTAATGAGGCTATGCAGAGCTTGTAGTTAATTATTTGCCTTGTCTCCACATGATAGTAATAGTGTTGGGGAAGGAACCTCTGTCTTGGCCTTCTTGTTTTGAACAAAAATGAGCTTTCTGCATTGGAAATACGCAGATTGGAGACAAGGCTGTAGTTTTCGTTGCTTCAAAGAAGTTGGACTTTAAGCGATTCAGTGATCAAACTTTGTTATATAATTTGGTGACTTTAAAAAAATGAACTCATGGAATTGGAATTCAGACTTGTCAAGAATAAGATTAATTATATTGTGTGAAAATAGCAAACAAAAAAAAGCATTGAAACTTCCTTTAGGTTTCTCAGGATTGCAAGTAACCAGCATATAAAGCTTGTGTTAAAGTTACTTTAACTGGAAGGGTAAAGGAACACATCAGGCAGTTGGCTGGTGCTATGCAATGGTAAAGCATAGAAAATACACTGTCCTGCTCTTTGAATCTGCCTACTTCCCTTATGCTTGGCCCTCCTGTCCCTGTGCTCTCTCCTTCCCCTTCATCCACGTTCTTCCTATGGATAATGTCTGGTCCCTCTGGGACCTGGCAAGTCCTGGCTCCACGGGAGTTGCTTGAGTGCTCAAAGAGGAGCAGTTCTGGTGAGCATGTGGAAATTTGATGTGATTGCATGATTTTGGCTCTTGCTAAGTGTTACAAAATCAAAGCTTTGCTTCTTCAAAGTGGAACCACTTCTAGTAACTGGTGGTGTACTTCAGTAGCAGGGGCCAAGTTCAGACCGGGGAGAGCTGTTTTTGGTTGGGTCATATGTTGTTCTGGAACAACTTTAGAACTGTTCTACTTTTTTTCTTTCAGTGAAGAACCACTTTCTCTTAGGTCCAAGACCAGTGGTTTTTTTCCAGAATTATCAAATGGAGCTTCTTTGTTAGCTGGAAACAAAACCACATCTGTTCCCATTGGCTTGAGCAGAAACAACTGTGAGCTCTCCATGTAAAGAAGATGTAGGTGGCTCATATAGTGGCTTCTTGTCTAGGTCATATTTCATTTTTGTGTGCCCCCTCTGATTCTCTCTCTCTTCCCCCTTCTCCCCCTCTAAAACTAATTTGGAACTGTAAGGCAGCAGTTGATAGAAGCTGGTTTTATTTCCAGTAATAATAGCAATTCTTTGTATTTAAAGAATGGGTCTTAGAAATCAAATTAAGTTGATTACTCTTGTGGCTGCAGAGGAGCAATCTTCTTGTAGAACTTGGAAGATAAATATGTCACTAGGAAATTTTCTGATGCCCAAAATTAAAAGTGAGTTTCTCCCCTCCCCTCCAGGGAATCAAACTTAACAGATGTTGATACTGCTTGCCCCGTGTAAATGAAGAATGAACTGTATTGAATGAGTGGAGTTTTACTTATTTCTGCTTTTTGCAGCACAGCCTTTCTAGTGGGATGAAATCCTCACAGCTCAGCTGGATTTCACTCTTTCTTTCTAAGTTTGAAGGTCTTTGAGTGTGTGTAAGGGTTGCATGGTGGAAGGTTGTGGTTGTAAGAACATTATCATCCAGCAGTGGCAGAATGAAGCAGTGCTGGTATGGTATATAATTCTCATGAACTTTTTCTAAAACTTCTCTTTTTCCTTCCAGAAAGTAAGAATTCTCTCTATATAGATGGATATATATGTGTCAGTCTCTAGAATAGAATCTGGAACAGTGTTCTGGATTCTGTGTTTGTGGGATTAACTCTGTAAGTGAAATAAGCTGTGCATGCTGAATGTTTGTCTCTTGCCTTTCTTGATGGGGTTTGACTGCTGTCCTCCCTCTCTGCCCCTAGGATTGTGTGGTGGCTGTGCAGCCCTGTCTGCCACCTGCCTCCTCCTGCTCTGTGCTTCTGGCTGGAGACCATGCTGTGGTATTTAACATGTGCCTGGGAGACTGGGAGCACTAGACTTTTCGAAAAGATGTGGAAAAAAACCAATCCTGGCCTGAAGCATAAAATGTATTAATGAGAAAAAACAAGGACAGTGTACAGGGAGAAACAATCATGGTACCAAACAGTGGGAGAGGAACCTAATTTTTCCTGAAACTGCTGTCAAGTCAGAATTACTTGGAGAGTTTGTTACCTTTCAGGAGATAGATGAGAAATGGTGACAAAGAGGAAGCAGCTTAATCTTCATGGAAAAGTGTGCACTCCTCCTGGGATTTAGGCAGGCTGCAGTTGACTGTGTGACTGTGCTGTGGAAAATTTACATGGCAGCAATGACATGCTGAAAATGCTGATGAAGGCAGTGGGTTTTAAAGAGTCCTCTGAGCAATTCCCAGGTTGGTTCCCACATTTTTCCAGACTTGCTGTTTTTGACAGGCTTGCAGCTTGCTTGTGAGAGACTCTCAGTGAAAAGTTTGGTCAATGTTCTCCATTTGTTAGCTGAAGTAATAAGTTTGTGGCATCAGTGGAGTTAACATTTTCAGTCCTTTACCCCGTGGTATTTGACTAGGTATGTGGCTTTGGTCAACAGCTTTGTGAAACTCCAGTATGATAGATTAGCTGTCTCCATTAATCCTTTGCCTTTACAAATAACAATTCCTGAATCGTTTTATTAGCCTAATTATTCCTGTGGATGTCTAAATGCCTCTGAGGTATTGTGACTGTAAGTTAAATGTAGATGAAATTTGAGAATGTCCTATAAGGCTGATGTAATGATTATGTTACATAGCTTTTAAGTTGAGCTATGCTTATGCATTTCGATAAATTAGAACTAGAAGCAGACTGAAAATTTGAAGCCCTTCTGTATTTCTAGTCATGCTTTCAGAAGAACTGTGTACTTAAAAGTCTTACAGATCAAATCCATGTTGAATGTCTTTGTGCCGAGTATACCTGCATTAGGGTAGTGGTACAAAAACAGTTAATTTATCAGACCAGAAAAATGTTGTGTATTTGTTGATCATGTTTTCTGTTTTGTAGGAGTAATATGAAAAAGATCATAAGCTTGAGCTATTGCTTTAGACTTCTGAGAAGCAACATACTCAGATTCAGAAGCATAGCCATTTCATTATAAAGTTGCTTTTTTCTTCTCACTTATTTGCTTTGAAGACATTTTATTACAGGGACTGAATTTAAACTAATAATTTATTCCTGTTAGTGTCTTGTGCTTCCAGACTCGGAGCCACTTTAGACTAATAATAGGAACTTCATTAGAATGAGATTAGAATCACCTGATGAAAATTTAATGATATGATAGTATTGGTATTGCTGCAACTCCTCCATTGCTTCATGAGAAATAGATATGGTTTTTTGCTTGTAGTCTGTGGCCACAATGGACTCCAATTCCAGCAGGCACATTCTGTTAAGGGGGGACTAGCTGAGGATGATTTGTAGCTCAACACTGCAGTATTAATTAGAGATCTTTATGACAGTGCAGTAGCAATAATGCCTTTGTTTTGGTATATTGCTGTTCTTCATTCTCGGAAGAGAATGATGCACTATGTGGTGACATCCGGAAGACTTGGAAAATAGTGTGTTCATGGAATTAGAATTGTTCCAAGTGTTTACTTTCAAACTAAACGAGAAACAATAAAATATGCCAACTAAATCAACGCCAGCATTTGTTTATAGTGCTACTTCAGAAATGAACAGTAATTCTCTTTTAACAGCTTTTTTTCTAGGCAGGAAGTCTGGTTCAACGTAGCACATCTTCAATTTATCCTGTTTGTATAAGAAGGAGTTTCATGGAGTTCGGATGATACCCTCATAAGGTAACTTTGGTCCCACAGTGAATACCAGATATCAACTTCTCGTATAGTTATGCAGAGGGTGAGTTCTGCCTTCCAGATGATAAGATTTGTATGCATATTGAATAATATTTTCTGTATTGATTATGGAGCAACAGGGAGAATGAAATGTTCAGAATCTATGTTTCTCTTTGTGTGAGAATGAGTGATAATAACATGGCAGATAAAATCCATAAATTCTTAAACTGAATCATATCCTTTACTTTTTTCCATGCCTTTTGTTGGGAAAATGCAGAGTGAATATGGATTTGTTGGATTCCTTCACGTGGAGTACAGTACCTCCACATTTGTGCCCATGACACGCCAGCCACAGTGTGATCTGTGTGACGGGAGCTGCCTATGCCCACGGTGTGCTGGCCAGGCTGTACTGTGACTGTGCTGCAAGAGCAGTGGCAGCCTGGCTCAAAGAGCCTGCTGCAAGGTCTTTGGCTGCTACTTCTTCTGTTTCTTTCTCCCTAGCAAATTTGTAGTATGAGCAAAGTTGGATTCTTTTTCTTTTAAAGGATGCAAGAGCATATCTGATTACAAAACTAATGTTAACTGGAGAAGGCCCTGTGTGCCTTAGAACTTTTCTTCCCCTCCTCTGTCTATTGTATCTGTTTAACAGATAGTAATACCTCTTGTATAATACATGTGACATTATTACTTGTGGCTCAGCTCTTTGTTTTGGTCTTCTCGAGAATCCTTTCGGAAAACCTTTAAAGATGATCCGCGTTCCTGCCAGCACATTCTTTTACATAATCTGGCCTAGTGACAACCTAACAGAGTAATCTTTCTGGTTTTCCCCCCAGGTGCTGGGCTCCAATGGACATATTTATTTAGCTAGTTATTTTTCATTATCCTTTAAAGAAAAGTATTCCTTTAAATCCTTTTATGTAAGGGACTGTTATGTGTAATGTTACTCATTGTTCATTGGCACAGGTGTTTCCTAGTCCATAAGTTTGGTGAATTGACAGGTTACCTTTATATACTGATACAAAAGTGGAGGCATTTTAGGTGTTCATTAGGTGAGTACAGCTAAACAATCTCTTTGCTGTCTGACATGCTACATGCTATTTCTTGGTAGCATTGAATTCCCAATTTCTACTCTTCAACTTTTGTAAATTTTAGTAAAATCCATATTGAAACAGAGTTTAGTTTATTTTGCCCTTAGACATAACACTTTGTTTCACCTTTTCTTAACCTTAATAATGGCAGTTCATGTGGAGATAATGTGCTTGAGAGGAGAGATCATTCCAGGTACAGAACTTGACTTTTCACTGCTCAGTTCAGTTTCATACTCTTTAGTTCATTAAGATCTTACAGTGCTGTACTTCATATTACGTCATAATCACAACTTTAGAACCATGGTAGTGAAGGGAGTATAAGTGTACTAGTTATATAAAGTGGTTATCAGATACTTCAAGCAGACCTGAAGCCATGGGACTTGTGAGGAAAGCATAGGTTCTGCAAACTGGAACAGAGGTACTTTTGTGTTTCACATCTGATGTCCATTAGTATATTACATGTTTAGTCAATGGAAGTAATATGAAAAAAAGTGAATGATATGGAAGCTTGTCCAGAGTATTGTGGAATAAAAGCTAGAAATGAAAAGAAATTAAAGGTTCTTTATTCACCGTTTCTTAACCAAAAGTATTGCTTTGCTGCCACCACAATGTATGCTTTTGAAACTGAAGAGACTCATTCAGCTGAGTGCTGCTCTGCAATATTTTGAAGTGCTGATCAGTTCACAACACAGTCAGTAATGCTGGAAATATGCTACACAATATTGCCTGAAATATACAGCTTATATGGCATAGCTTTCCAAGCTTGTGTATAAGCACAGATGCTTTGTGTGTTATATAAAAAAACTCCACATGTTCATGAGTGGAAACCTAACCTAGGTTTGATAGACTCTGGAATCTACACAAAAGGAATCCTGCAGTTACACTGCATATGAGTTACACTGAAGAATGACCTACAGGGGACTATCCTTTAGAAATGGGCTGTCTTGAGATGTTAAATAGAAATACTTCCCTAGCTACTTCATCCATTTTCATAGATGTTATTCTGTTTAATACTGGCTTTTTACAGATAGTCACAATTTAGTCTTGGATTTGACGCTGACTTAAAGTTTGTGTCCACTAATCAGTCACATTTAGTAGGAGGTTACTGTGTGCTGGGGGAGCAGAAGATGTGCATGAAAATGCAGATGGCATAGGCTGGTATGTAAGACTTCAAAGGTTCTGAAAGAAGGTATTTAGTATTCGCCAGTTGCTATTGCTGTCTAACCCTTCAGATACCTAGTCAACAAGAAAACTTACCATTATCAACAAGTTTCATCCTCCTCTTCGGAAATTAAAACCACTGTGGTGTTGTGGAGGGTCATTTGGATAGTGACCCAAAGTATGGAAATCTTCAAAAGTCGTTTGTGCTGGAATATTGTAGAGACTAACACTGAGCTACTAAAAAAAGAGACTTGATAAATCATTATGGTCTAATGACTTTTGTTTTTAGGGAGAAGAACATTGAAAAGATATGTTCATGATCTATTTTGGATGCAGTTACTGTGCCATGATGAGTGGAAAGTGCCAGACTTTTATAAACAATGGAATAAACGAAGTGTCGCATCATTGTATGAGGGATGTGTGCAGTGTACAAGTGATACGGTCCAGCCATCTCACCTCACTGTGTATCTGTTTGAGACTTGACTTGTGGAGGGTAATTTAAACTAAAATCTTAGTGTCAGTTGCTGATCATGGTTTTTCAAACATCCTTCTCTTTGCCACTGGGAACAGGTTCTGCAAGGGTTAAATTTGCAGTTAAAAGAAAAAGATAAAAAATATCTTTATCAGATGTAGAACAAATTGAAGAAATTAGTTCAGTTAAGCTTAAATCCTGGATGAGTATTTGTGGAGATATTATATATTTTCTGTGACATATGTGCAAAGTGGAATACAGAAAACTGCTTTTAGGTTAAATCTTTTCAGAAAAGAAGTGTGGCCATATGTATGTAGTAGGTCTTGATAAGTTTCTTGTTGGGTGAAGCCAAATAGTTAAGGCAACTCTGTTGGCTCTGTTGTACTGAGGGCAGGATGATAGGGAGTGCATGAAGGGACAGGTTGGCTGTAAGGGCATGCTGACACTAGAGAGAAGGATGGCATCAGATGCATTAGGACAAGATGAAACTCCGTGACCTGTTGTCTGTTGTGTAATCGGAGTAAGTAGGCATCTTGGTGTGGCCTGAAATTACGTTATTTCACTCCTAACTTTTGAAATTGGCAAAGAGAATTTGTCTGTAGCAGAATGACTTTTCCATGAGTGGAAAACGCCTGTTGTTCCTACAAAGCCTTTTGTTGAGTCTGACTGCTGGTAGTCCTTTTGTTTCGTTCTTCTTCAGGAGACAACTGGATGTAAAGGCTTCATGGTTTATCCAGCCTGAGCTTTCATTATACACATATATGTAATTTCCTGCCAGTTTCCTAAATAGAGACTAGATTGTAAAACCTGTCTGTGTTTTGGTTGTCGTGTAGTTAGTATTCTCTCCTGTGAGGATTTTGGAAGACTTATAAGGCTCTATATACCTGAAGAAGTGCTACCTTTTGACAAGAAATGGTTGACTTTAATCTATTCTATGCAATCATTTTCTGTAATCTTAATTTGTTAGGGTAAATGGTTTGCTGTGGCAATGTAGGTTCACTGTATGATAGTGCATTGCTTCTGTAGTGCACTCAAATGCTTATCTGGGTAGTCTGGTTTCTAACAGCCACTCCTCTGGAACACTTCACACTTCTGCCTCTTCAGTAGATGAGAAGGTCATCTCTTTATTGACTTAAAAGGAGTCTTTTGATGAGATGTGAGAGCTGCAGGTTTTCCTTATCTCTATCCCTGGTTGTTCACATTGTAAGCCAGAGGAGGAGAGGAGAACGTCTGTTAAGAGGAAGGAGACATGTAGCTACTAAGTGCCTGGCTTCTACTTCAGTACTTGAAACTGCATTTTCAAGTGGGTTTTCTATGTATGTAGATCCCACTGAGAATGCAGACTGCACAAATTGTCCTTACTGTCAAACTCCTGTATCGTGTAGAGTATTCAAAAAGCAGGAGAAAGAAGAAACCAGGTATATCAGCTTTATTCTAAACTAAGAAAGCTTTTTGAATTGCCAGTGCATCATCTTCATGTGGTGAAGAACATCCCACTGCAAGTCGTCTCTGAGGAGAAAACATAGAACAATGTACTTTTTTTGCAACTTAATTTTTCCAGAATGTTTTGAAGTGTTACTTACTGCCATTTAACTTGAGGAAGCAGTCAAGATTTCATCCTGGCACTGAGTGACTTATTTTTCTGTGTGCTTTTTCTATTTGTCCTTTGTGTGGCCTTGGTGTATGAATCTATTTTGAAAGCGAAGGTCTTTGGTGTTTCTTACAAGTAGATAAAACTACTGGCATAGATGAAAAAGATGCATAGGGAAAATCTTGATCTTTGTTCCTATATACTTAATAGCTAAAAATTGGGTTTCTTTCCCCTGCTTTAACCTACAGTTGTGTGGCAAATGTAATGATGTCTACTGAATGAGGAATTCGTTAAAGTGATGTTGATGAGTCTTACGTCAGCTGAATTGTGCTGACTTGGTGGTTCCTTCCTTGGAACATCTTATTTAATTTCTAAAATCTCTTAATTCTTTTATTACTTACAGTATTGGAATTTTTAAAGGCTTTGTTCTGCAAGCAGACAGAACAGGACATGTCAATATTTGTCTGTGACCACATCCTGCAAAAACATGACTAGTTGGTCCTGTTGAGACTTTTTTTGTAAAGATGAGCTCAGAATTTTGTCATGAAATTCATACACAGTTAAAAAGCTTTGTGATTTGAGTGAAAACATCATGTGAACCAACAATACATGAAAATAGCTAAGCAAATAGCAATTAAAACACGGACAATAACTTTCAGTCATGAGGTATTGTTGGTGCTGTTTTCAGATGTGCAGAGGGAAAAGCTCTCAATTGTTCTTAAGTCGGCTGGTAACTGAATCCACGTTTGTAGAGATTGACAACAAAAGGCTTTTTGTTCACAATTTGTATTCATCTAGGACATGCCAAATAAATAGACCACAGTGTATAAGCAGGCCAACGTAACATGTTGCTCAAATGACTTACCAGAAATCCATAATTTACATTAAAATATTTATAATTACAGGTAGAAGCTACATTTTGGGGGGATTTTAGATTTCTGCATGGGTGAGTGTCTGATGTAATTACTATGAGAAAGCATACGCTGCTGTACGTGATGTGGCAGCAAGATGTGCAACGCCAGTGAAACTCTTTCTGAATATTGCAATCATTTAATTTAGTGAGGCAATACTGACTGGGGCAATGCCAGTGGGTGCTTGATAAAAAAAGCAACAAGACCTTTTACTCTTGTTCAGAAACAGAGCATACTAAGGGAAATCATTCTATTCCTTTCTCCCGTATTTGTTCAGTTCCCCCAGGCTTTGTTATCATCGTATTGTGTGACCATATGTGATTTGCATGCTAAGTAAGCATGACTGACTCTCTCTGCTGGGCCATTGAGTAACTTCCATCTTCCCACCCTTGGTGTGATACTTGTGTCTCCTGTGCTCTTTGTAAGAATCAGCAGGTTTTTTGTAGGATTTTACTCTAATCATGATGAATGAGCAGCAACATTGGTGGAACTGTAGAAGATGTGGCATGTACAGTTTTTC
Organism: Sakesphorus luctuosus; assembly: GCA_013396695.1. Taxonomy (NCBI): domain Eukaryota; kingdom Metazoa; phylum Chordata; class Aves; order Passeriformes; family Thamnophilidae; genus Sakesphorus; species Sakesphorus luctuosus. The sequence goes on from VWZD01009771.1 coordinate 1,853,457, forward strand.
TGATATTTTTCTGTTCATTGCATAGTGAGAACAAAAACCTGACCTGAAAGAACAGAAAGAAGTAACATTTGATAAAGTATACTCCCCACCCCACTGTGTAAGGCTTTAAATTGTATCAACTGTGCACGTCATGTACTTGATTAAAACATATGTGTCCAAAGACTGATGGTTCCCAAACTATGACATGCAGTGAGGTGGTGGTTGTGTCTTGATAAATGAGCACATCATTTTGAGTTGTCCTCTTCAGAATTTTTTGTGGAATATGGAACAGAAACTTTGAAGTTTTTCTTCTCCATTTGAGAAGTGTGGAAGGTGTCTTGCTAGTGGAAATGTGTGCATGTGGGGAAGGCACTGAAAAAGGATAAACAGCAAATTTGAAGTTCTTTATCAGTGTGATGTTCTTGTGCTGTTCACTGGTTTAGACTCCTGCTATATTATTAAGACTGTGTTGCTTCTCTGCTCTTTTCCAGGTAGCGGCGCTACAGCAGTTGTCCAGGCAGCGCTGTGCAAACCCAGGCAAGAACGTGTAGCAATAAAGAGGATCAACTTAGAAAAATGCCAAACCAGTATGGATGAATTACTTGTAAGTAAATCAGGGAGCACTATATTACATCAAGACTTACCTTCTGTTTTGATTTTGTGTTTTGCTTGGTCTGAGAGTGAGGGTAGAATTTTATGCAGGATGTGAGAGAAGGATTTGAAAATAATCTGAAAGACTTATTACCCTTCCCTAAAATATAATTTACCGATGTGTATTTTCTAATGTCACAAAAAACAAGATGCGCAAACTTGAATTTTGGGATAACCAACTTGGGATAACTGTGGGAAGACCCTAGCCCCTTGTTTTCTGGAGACTTGATTTTTAAGAGATTACTGTCTGGTTGTCTGTCTTTTCTTAACACCAAGGAAAGATATGTTTTCCTTTGGTTAAACACTGATTAATAATATGAAGGTAAAATTTAGTAGGTCTCCTTAAAATGTCTAAACCACCAAAAGATGATGGATCATTTTTTAATGATAACTTAAGGAGAAAAGGAGGAATGGCTACACTGCCATCTACACAAGAAAACTCTTGATAAAACTAATAGCATGTATTTATCCGATAGGCCATAAGAAGCTGTTTGAAGAATGCTGTTTGTTTGGGCCACTGATCAGAGAAGAAAAGGACCTTGTAAGAGGCCCTTGGTAAAGGAACTGCAAGAGTTTTTCCTCTGCACTGGTTATGGCAATCCAGACAAAATCACAAAGACCTGTTAAAACCCAAAACCTATTACTTTCTAATGTTCCTAGTTAGATGCTTATAAGACTAATGCATATTTATATGTAGGCAGCATAACAAGATTTTAAGGACACAAAACCGTTCTAAAAGTGAGAACACTCTCTTCTGTTCCACAGGTTATACTACTGCCTAGAGACTGTGGGCTTTTTCTAATGCAGAAATTCCTGCCTCTGAAGGAAATGATCTCCTCAGCAGGGAATTGCCAGTGCAAAAGATATCTTGAATTTGATACAGAGGGTATGGTCCATCCAGTTTCTTCAGATAAAATGGCTTTTTTACAGTGGAGGACCCAAAATGCTCTTCCCCTGGTGATTGGTGGCATTCACCTTCAGTTCATGTGACAGCTTGTATTGTTGTGTTTTTGAAGAGGACTGTGGTAGTAGAAGTTACTTCTGAGGTAGTGATACTTTTGTCAACAAAAACTCAAAAGATAAATTCTGAACTGTGTTTAAAAAGAGCAGCCCAAGGTGAGATGCTGTGTGTCATGTATTAACATCTACAGTCCACAAAGAACATTTTTATAAAAAGAGTAATACTAATAATTGTAACATAAAATAGTTAAAATTGGGTCTTTTTAGTTAGAATTTGAACTAATAATGGAAATTAGGAATTAAAAAGTGACAACAAATCAAGCAAAACTGCCAAAAATCTGCAGGAGGGATTCATGTGGTCTAGAGAAATGACTGCAGTTAGTTACCAGCTTGTTCCAAGTTACTTTTCCAAGTGCTTGAGTGTCTTTACTGTTGATATGTCTCTATTTTCTGTCAAACGAGGCAATAGGTCTTGAATTTTTGGTCCCATATTGCTTTCTTTTGGTACAAAGACAACTGTCTATACCATCTCTCTTATTTTTTAGCATAAGTCAATTTCTGCTTTTCTGTGCTCATATTTTTGTTTATTTGTTGATCTGTTTTGATCTGAACATAAATTCTGGTTTTCCAGGTTCCTGATTGGGAGAGTTTAAAATGTGTGTACACCCATGTGCATGTATACACATACCTAATTAACTTTATTCTGTGAGGGCCAGTATATCACTCTGACTCAGGTCTAATAGGGAGATTGACAAATTTTGTTAAAAAAAATAGGTAAGTCTTTCTGGAAAGGCACATCATTGACCTTCAAAACTCTTGTTACTACTGTACTAACATTTTCATTTCAGTTGATAGTACTTAGAATACTCTTGTGGTTTTGGCAGATTTTGTGTCTAAAAATTTTGATTCTAATCAGTTTTCAATCACTTATTTTTCTGATGAAACAGTTTTATTGGCACAGGGATGTTCTAAAGCTGTCTGTTCTCTGAATACGCTGTTTTGTAAAATGGTGCTGCTCAGTGCATTGGGATGGTGTGCCCAGGCACCCTTCACAAATCCTCAGCTGTGTGGCCTTCAGAGAAGTGGAAATGCAGCAAGCCAGGTGCCCACGTAAGCAGACTTAGGATTTGGGCCAGTGTCAATTAAAATAGAAAGGCAATGTGGGAGGGAGTTTAAATAATACTAAGGTTACACAAACTGCCAAACTCCTGAAATTCGATACTCTGTTTCCTGCAGTGTCCTGTGTTCTCACTATTGTAAGCTAAGTGTAACTTAACCCCATGAGCCAGAGAAAAAGTTCCTGTCCTTAGTACTGTCCTGACTGGGTATCTTCCCCATCCCCTTACCTCCTTTTTTTTTTTTTAAACAATCAAGGCCTCAAGACTACAAGCCAAATAGTATTCTGTAGAATGATTGATTGAATAGATTTTTAGGCTGTTTGTGTTTCTGTTGTGGATGGCCCTTGGAGGCAGGCTTTCTGGAGGACCCTTGGACTGTTAGGGGCCATATCTGGGTGGGGTGGGGGAGGCCCTGGGGAAGCACCTGTGGAGTGGTGGCACCTGCCCCGTGACCAGGAGCTGGACCAGCCCATGGCGGCTGCGGCCGAGCGCTGGAAGGAGCCGTCCCGCGGTTGCTTATTAACTGTGCCACCCACCTGCCCTGAGGCCGACAGACATTTTTGTGCAGCTGCTCAGTGAAACTGGATCAGGAATAACCTGGCCAAAAGAAGTTAGCTTTTAACCTGGGCATATTGCCTGGTGCTAGTGCAAGGCAGGGAGTAGAGGGAGAGACTTAAATTGCTATTATGGCTTTGGTGCTGTTGAATGCTTCAGGTGACGTGAATGTGAAGGAGGCTCTGGGTCGTTCTCCTGGATGTTCTGCTACAAGCGGTTTCCCTGGCAGCTTATTAAGTTAATGCTTTTCTCTCTTATCTGTGCATATTATGGGCATCAACCAAATAACTGAAGTTTGTGATGGCTTGCCATTCTGTGTATGATAGGGGCTTTCTAGAACTGCAAGTCTGAAATTAATTTTTTCCTTACTAAAATTTCATCCCTTATCTCTTATGGAGTGCTTTCTATTTTGCAAAGACTCTTTGAAAAGAGTCATCAAAGCTGAGACACAAGGTGCCTTTGGCCATAGTTACTGTGGTAGCTCAGCTCTTGCCCACAGGTTGATTCAGGTAGATAAAATATTCAAAGCACTTTTCAGTTAAAGACAGTGAAGCTTATCTCAGTGAATTTGTTACATTTCTGCATTATTAATGTCTGAGAAAAAAATAGATGAGGTGCATTTTTTCTCAGTAGTGCCAAAGTGGACTTTTTGAGCATTTGTTATATTACCAGCATAAGAAAATGATAAAACAGTGTAAGAAATGAAATAGTAATCAGGAATGGGAGGGTTACAGTTAAGATTTCTAATGGGTAGCTGAATTAAGAACCTGAGTCACCAATCTGATGCGTGTTTAAGACGGAAATGTGACCCACATGTCTGTCTGCTGTTTTTCACCTACTGTCTTCCTGGGGAATGAAGGGCGCTATCTTGCAAATTGCTTTTGTTATTCAGTCTCATTGACTCATTATCCAAATTCTTCCTTCTGTGGTTCAGAGCTCAGAAGTTATCTAAGGAGGAGGACTTTGGACAAGCTGAAATGTTTTTCAAACTACAGCTTGACTTTAATAGTCGCCAACAAGCATCATGGGATTAAATCACAGTCTTTTATACATATAATTAACAATTTATTAGAAACCAGCTGTGATTTCGAGTGCATTGCAAATAACAAAAATCCTCTGTCAAACAGTTGGTGAGTTGAAGTTGTAAGTTGAAAATGGCATTTGTGGCAGCTTTAATCAACCTAAGCAGGACCTGCATAGTACCTGCCTTGCACAAGTGCTGGTGTGTCAGAGGTCCACCTCAAAGCAGGTGCTTTTCATGGAGGGAGGAGAGTTTGGTTTTGAGCTGGATGGGCTCCCTGACTGGCTCACCCCCTGGAGCATGTCCTCTGGCACCAGGCATGGATCACAGCTGTGTGGCTGAAAGTGGAGAGGAAGAAGTGGGGTTGTGGGAGCTGAAGTTGGTGTGAGGTCAAATTCTCCAGTACAGAGGAGGCCTATATGCTCCTGTGTAAAGGATTGGCAGAATAATGAAAGCTGCCAGAAAGGTGTTACAGAACAATTATGTGAAAGAGTGAATAGAAAAAGGACTCTGCTTGAATTAACAAATACAAGGCTGTCATTCTTAATATGTACAGCTGTGGCGTGTCATAGATGTGTTACTTGGCAGTGCCACGTTGTGCATCTGTTGGTGACTGTATGCTCCTCTAGTCAATTGTTTCCTCTGCTTTTTCTCCATTTCTGTTTGACTGTGTGGTTCCGGTGTCCACCTGTCCATCGCACAGTAGCTGAGCCAGTGTGCTGTGTCCGTAGTCTGACAGCTTCCTTCCTCCCTTACCACCTGCTCCCATCCTACCCTTTGTATCCCTTTTGAACAGGAAAGGCAGTAGATTTTGATATTTCCTTGCATTTTGTTGTCCAGCCTGTACCCACCCCTTCAGCTCTTGAAGACTACTCATTCTTCATTGCTTACTGTGAATTACTGGGACTTTTAACAGTAATTTCTTTGCTATTCTCAGAGTAAAAGTGTTGTAGCTATGCCTGTATCTCTTGGTCAAATCTCCCTCATCTTCTTAACAATAATGTTTTTTTCTTACATGCAGATCTGTCGGTAAAATGAAATGTTTTAATGTCTTGATGCATACTCTGTACATACTTTAGTTCTGTTACAGTATTTCACTTTGGAAATTAAAATTCGTACAAGCAAAACTGATAGCTGGCTCTATTATGTTGGGCTTTATATTTCTTACAGAAAGAAATTCAAGCAATGAGTCAATGCAATCACCCCAATGTGGTGACTTATTACACATCTTTTGTGGTGAAGGATGAACTTTGGCTGGTTATGAAGCTGTTAAGTGGGGGTAAGTTACTGGTTTTACTTGTTTAGCTGCAAGGAAATGGTATGATTTTTTTCCTACTGTGTCTTCTTTGATTTAGTTCACCTAAACCAAATAATAAGAGGGGATAGGTACTACATTGATGAACCTTGAGATGTAGATGTGTTGTAGCAGGAATGTGCAAGCTGAAAAAGTTTGTATATGTGTATTCATAGTGCAGACTAAGAATTACTGAGATACAGTAGCTAGATCAACAGAATTTAATTTTTGTTCTGAATCAACATACCAAAATTCTCTATGAAGGCTGTGTAGGAAAAACTGATGAGAATCAAGTCACTGGTGTAAGTGTGGCCTTCTTTTGGGTTTCTCTAGAATCCATTCTATTTTTGTAAAAATTCATATATTTCTGATTTCATAAAGAGTGTTACTCATTCCTTATTCAAGGAAGATTCATGCTAGGGCAAGTATTACACATACTACATTATTTTTATTGCTTAAACTAACCAAACACCTACTTCAGTTTTCTATCATGATAGTTAATGGGATAAAATTCTTATGTGGTTCTGGGAGAGGAAAAAAGGGGATGAACTTAATGAGCTTCTAGCTTAGAACAGAGAGGCTCTAAAATAAGATGTGGTGGTCCTGGTTGTTACGTGATGTCCTTCAAGATTAGTCTTGATGGCAGCAGACTCCTGCACCATGATGCAAGAAAACAGGGGTGGCATAACTCTTATTGCTTCATATTTGGTTGACTTGATCAGTTCAACCAAAAGAAAGCATAGATCATGAGATAAACCAAAATGTTTCTATTAAATGCCTTGAAATTTGTAATAACCAAAGTTCAGTGTTAAACTGTCTCATTGGGAATGTTGTCATCATTTGTTTGAGAAGAATATCTTCTTCCAGTCTTGCAGCTGTATGTTCATATTGTGAACACATGAACCGTAATCTAAGCTGGATAATAAACCAAGACCTTTGCTGTACATGTCTGTTTAAATGTGGGGTATTCCTGAATTTTAAAGTTGTCGTTTAGAAAGGTGTGAGCAGATTTTTCTAATGGATCGTTAAGTGTTACAGTATTTTTGACAAAAAGCAGTGCTCTGTGTCTCTTTTGAACAAGTCAGTGGTGTGCTTTATTCTAACAGCTAGTTACATGAAGTATTCACACATACACGCAAAGATTTAAATGCAGTAGCATAGAAAGACTGGTGGGAAGATGGGGCAGACAGAAGTTTGAGTCTTACCAGCCCTCCAGTGCTGAACTCCCTCCCTTACACCCCACTCACAAAAAGAGTAGAATAATAATAATCTGATATGATAATGCTTTTTGTATGTGCTTTTTTTTCTTTCTTGGATCTGCAATATAGGTTCAATGCTTGATATAATAAAGTATATTGTCAACAGAGGAGAGCACAAAAGTGGTGTGCTTGAAGAACCTATAATAGCAACAATTCTTAAAGAAGTTTTGGAGGGCCTAGACTACCTACACAGGAATGGGCAGATTCACAGGTAGGAGCATATACATAATCAAAAGCATTTTCAAAATTGACTCTTGAGGTTGTTGATACTGGTCATCTACAGTTGCTTGGCTAAGCAAACTGCATTGCCTCTGTCACATACTGTAAATGCAGTCGGTAATTAGCAGATGCTAATGCTGGAGCAGGTGCTGCAATCTTGATTGCAGTTTGTAACTAATACTTAGTACTTTCCTGGTCTTTATGCTCTCTGTCTCTCCTCTAGTTTGGGTAGGTCTGTGCTGTGATATGGTTGGCAGAACTGGGGTCTGTACTCCCATGCCTGCTGGTGCTCCAGCATCTAATCTGATTCAACTTCATGTGGTATATTCTGTGACTTGGTTATTGTGTTGCACAGTAAAGCTGTGATTTTGGCACTCCTGTACAAATGTGGTTTTTTTTCCCTGTTAGTCAGCAAGTATCTATTACAACTTTACAGACCTTTTTTATGACCACACATGAAGCCAGGATTGGTGCTATGGAACTACATCTTAGTGGACATGCATCTAGTGATTGTTCTCTCCTGTGTATTCTTTCTCCACTGACTTGCTCTGAGTAAATTGTGCAGAGCCCCTGAGATGCTCTGTGTGTATTTGCTGTAGGAAACCAGCTTCCACAGTTTGGTTGTTGGAAGTGCTATACTCTGACCTTGCTAATTAATTTTGCTGAGGTGATTTTGTCTTTTAAGGAAGGTGCACGCATGAGATTCTCTCTTTGAAGTATTAGCCTATTATAAAGGAATTTCTTACACAAAAAGTAGATTCACTGTAGGCAGGACTCTTAAGAATGGAGGTAGTGCAAATGTAGCACAGTAATTGTTCTTTATGTGTACTTCTTGTGTCTCATAAATAAACTACCCCTGATATAAATCAAGAGCTATTTCCTCCTTTTTCAGAGGGAAAATTGAGATAAATGGAGAAATAAAGGACAATTATCTTTCTTCTGGTCTAGAATTCCAAAGAGCTGCCTCAATCCTTGATTCACTCTTCTCTTAAGCTGTTATTGTTGCGAAAGGCACATTCATGAGCTTTTAAGGATACCAGGACTCTTTGAGGTTGGATTTTGGAATTCCCCTCATCTCTTCTTAAAGTACCTTAAAAAAAACACAAAAGGAGAGCGATTTATTTGTTACATCTGAGATTTCTCTGTTTTTTATTATACCATCTGTAAACTGTGCAATACCGCAGAAGTGCTGTTGAATATGATATCATGTGCCTTCTTTTTCTGGTGTACATTGTAGGTGAAAGCTGTGGTATAATTCAGGGAGTATTGTTTCAGGTGGCCTTTGCTAGTTGGATATGTTTCCGACATTGTTCAGGGATATTGTTCTGTTATTTCAATGCATTCCTGTTTATATATATATTTAGGAAAACAGATTGTTATGTTTCAGTAGCAATGCATTAAGAATGGGATGCATATTTCTATTAAAAAAAAGAAACAAACCAAACCAAACCAGCCACAAAGGTTTCTTCTTAACATTATATGTGAATAGTGTTTTAAATGGATGTAATTGACACTTAAGCACATGCTGAATTTTTGACGCATTCAGTGCCAAGTAACTTTTCATCACTGTACCCTATAGCAAAATATGGCTGCTATTCCTGAGGTTTAATAGCTTAGTTGAATATTAATGTACAGTACATTTACCTTGAAGATGGGTCTCTTCTCTGAAGAGATCAAAGCGGAAAACTTTTTTTAACTTTCTTTTTCAGTAGTGGTGCATTTGGATGTGACAAAGCATTAATTCTTGATTTACAGCTCTGAAAGCTCCCAGTTGGTGAGATGATATAGATCAAAGATGATAAAATAGACTTTGGACCTCAGTATTTACCTTCTTAAAATCTGTCTGTGAAATTGCTAATTTTATGCCAAAGCTGAGTTTGGGTCTTTTTATATATAAGAATTTGTGAGAGTTTGAGTTCTGCACTGTTATGTATTGTTACTCAGTTTGATTTTATACTTCAGTTTCCTTTTGCTGTGTTTTAAATTTGAAAACACTATCTTGTAAAACTATTCAGTATGCAATATTATTTTGTTTACATAAAACGTGCACATATGGGTTTTCAAGCTAACCTGTGTTTGTACATTCTAGAGATTTGAAGGCTGGCAACATTCTTCTGGGTGAGGATGGCTCTGTACAAATAGCAGGTAATGGCAGTGGTAGAGTAATGGATAAATAAAAGAAAAAGGTAATTGCAGCTGAATCAAGGGCAGTAGATACAAGTTTTACTGTTGGCTTTTATCTATTTCTTTTGGAGTGCCATAGCCACAAGTTATGCAGTTTTAGAGTTCAGGATTCCCTGGTTAGTGTTATGTGATTCAGAAATTATGCAGTATTTCTCTATGTCTCATCAAATATACAAGGAAATTTTTCATGTCCTCTTAATGTTTCCTTTTAATTCACCCTTGTGCCTTAAACAGCTTGAAAATGGTAGCAACTCATATTTCTGTTAATTTCATTCATTTTTGCAAGTAATTGTAATAGTTCTTGAGGATCCAAAAATGTGTATGTCCTGCCCTTCACAAGGACCTTGGCTACAAATTAACTAGTCACTGAGATGCATGAGATGTATCTCGCTGAGAGTTATTTTTGGCATATTTGCCATTTGTCTTGCAGTGGTATCAGTTGGATACAGTTTAGCATCTTAAATATCCCCTGTGTATTCATGTGCTTTGAGTGGTAGTCTGTAGGAATCAATGATTTAGTCTCTTAAGAGTTTAAGTACCAAGCAAGGCTCGTATCCCATCTCTCAAGTTAGTATCAGATTGTCTGGAAAACAGATGGTGATACCTCTCCCAGCATACTGCCAGGCCTTTCACAGTCTATAGCTGGTCACCAAGCATTGAAAGCTCTGTGTTTAGCAACCCTTGGTAAAAAAATAGCTGTAGACAGAACTTATATTTTATATAAATGATGCTTTCAAAGTGCCATGTAAACTTGTATTTTGATGACTTTAATATGCCACTGTAAAATAATGATAAAACTACATTTTCTGCAGTTACTGGGGTTGGGTTTTTTTTTCAACCTTGAAATCAGGTAACAATATAAAAGCAATAGGAAAATAAAAATTGAAGTAAGTCTACAGTAAACTACTCTATTTTAGTATAACTGGATTGTAAGTAGTACAGTTGAAACTATTCTTCATATAACTCCATTCAAAGCTGACAGTATTTCTCCATACATTGGTAATGTGCTTTTTCTTCCTCTTACACCCCTACCTCTCCCATAGTGCTATCACTGATGTCCTAACAGTTTAACAGAACACTGAGCCCTTTTTTTTATTCTTTCCCTATTTTAGAATTTGGGGAAAGCTGTTCATATCCTGGTCTAGTATTAAATATATATTATCAATGACTTTGCTGATGATAAGTATTTAAATTGCATATAATATTTCCATTTGTTCATAGCACATTCAAATTTAGTAACTATGCCGAGTAGCTTCTTGTCTTTCAACAACAGCAGATGCAAACCTTGGCTCAAAGTGCATGTTTGGAAACATTAAGTGACAGATGTATTGGAGTCCTTTGTAGCCTTATTCAGGAAGACAGATACTAGATGAATAAACTGGAAGGTGTTGCAGTGCAGATCTTCCAGGTAAAACTATAGCTTCTATTCCATAGCATTTCATGAATAGTGTGTCATGGAACAAAGGTCAGCTCTGCAATGGAGAGTTTCTATAACTGTACCTTTAGAAACTGACTTTAATTTCTAAAATGGAAAACTTTTGCTTTGTTATTGGTAGTTTAACAGATTTTGACTTTTTTCTCCTTCCAGATTTTGGTGTTAGTGCATTTTTAGCAACTGGAGGTGATGTTACTCGTAATAAAGTAAGGAAAACATTTGTTGGTACTCCCTGTTGGATGGCCCCTGAAGTAATGGAGCAGGTATTTCTAATATTAAAAAAAATATAAAACCATTTTCAGTCTTTTATTTTTGGAATGTGAGACATTACCATCTTTATGGTTCTATTTCAGGTGCGAGGTTATGACTTCAAGGCTGATATGTGGAGTTTTGGGATAACAGCCATTGAGTTAGCAACAGGAGCAGCACCTTATCACAAATACCCTCCTATGAAAGTAACAATCAATTTGTATTATGTTCTTAATGCTGTTAGCTGTATTATTAATGCTGGTAGATAGTTAGTACTACTTTTCTATAGCAACTCAAGATATCTAAACAGATGTATTCCGTGGAGTATTTACTCTCTTGTAATTTCTACATTTTGAATTGGTTTTACTTACGGCACCCCTGTTTTGGATTTATTTTAGGTGTTAATGCTGACACTTCAAAATGACCCTCCCACTTTAGAGACAGGTGTAGAGGACAAAGAGATGACGAAAAAGTATGGCAAATCTTTTAGAAAACTAATCTCATTATGCCTTCAGAAAGATCCTTCCAAAAGGTAGGTTACTATTGCCATGTACAGTAGAATTATTTTTTATAAATATATAGACTAATTTAAGTTACAGTGACATCATCTTTAAGCGTATGATTTGAGTTTTGTAAATAACAGCCTTCAGTTAACTTCGTCTGGGGAGAAGAAATTGCCTCTTAATGCTGCCTTAAGTTTTCTTCTTCTGGATTGTTAACCTAATGTGTTTATAGTTAAAGATGCTATTGAATTAAACTCCAATCAAATGGAAGTCCTTGCTCTATGTCTTAATTTCTCATCTGAGGCAAGATATAAATCTTGATACAGTCTAGGATCTTGATTCAGGTGGATCAGCAGAGCTGTTGGTAACCAAATGTATCAGTCTCTTGGCCTCTAAAAGAAATGAAAAATAAATAATTCTATGTTGATTTTTCTCAATTCATGACATAAACATAGTGTTTCCTTTAAGTGTGATATTTCCAGAGAAAATTACTTACTAAGATGTGTTTATTTCTTACTGTGAAGTTAGGGGCTTCAAGTTTGTTGAGTTTTCCTCATGTGTATGTAGCCAATTGCATGTCATAATAACTTTGCAATTTGTTCTTTCTTGCTACGTTTTGTGAATGGGATAGCCAAGATGATGAAAGTATTAAACATCTATAACAAAGCCATTGCTGAAGTCCCTGAATGATTAATTTATTCAACCTTTGTTCATTTTTATGCAGAGCCATTTTTGTAGGCTTCTTTTGTTGAAGAGTTGTAGGAAGCACTTTCTATGGTGTGTACTTCACTGATGTTTTGCTAAACTAAGTCCAGGATATTGTTGTAGGGCATCAAGCCAAAAAGGTGACAGCAGGCATACTAGAGAACAAATATAATAAATAAAAAAATTATGTGGCAACATCTTTATTCTTGAAATAGTTGAAAATTTTTATTTCATTCAAGGGTCATTTCTATGCTGTTTTCTGATTCCCAAACCCCTTAGGCTTGTTTGTCTTAGTAGCAAGTCCTGATGCTTTAAACTCAGTGCTATGGTTTGGCTGCTTACAGATAAGAATGAAATGTGCTCTGGGTAATCAAACTTCTTTTAGTTTCCAGTGTCCAGCAGTTTTCAGGGCAAGATTAAATAGGTATGAAATCACAAGAAGTAAATAAAATGGGTTTTTCTTGTCTCCTTGAACACATAACGCTGAGTTACCTGATGTGTAGTTATGACATCCATGTTGAAACATTAGGGTAATTATGCTAATTTATTGAAATACATGCAATGTCTTCACACTTGGGATGGCCTTGAATTGAACAATTAGACCAGCAGACAGATGCTCAGCTCTATATGCCTGTTACTCTATACTGGTGTAGAGCAAGTATTCTTGTGTTGAAGGTCATCTCTTCTTTTTACATTTCTCACAAGCCAGGATGTAATTTTGCATGGAGATACCTCCAATAGCCATGTCAGTTTGGGAAGAAGTACTTGTTCTTTGTAGCCAACTCTAGGACTGGCATTGCACTGTTGTTGTCTCAGATCATGCTGTTTTTCTTTTGGGGATCTGTGTGTGGGTGTTTCTTTCCCCAGTGTCAAGGATACTGCTCACAAGCTGCTGCAGCCTGGGTGGAAAAATAGGGCCAGAAAGTATGTCCAGACTGGTTCAGAAGTGTTTGGCATAATTAATGGTAGAGGAATGGAGAGCACTAGTTTGGATAAAACTTCCCTAAAATCTGTATTTTAACTGTGCATAGCCCTGTTACCTGATGTGATGGTACTGGATCACTACAATTTGAGAGAGAATTTTTGAACTGACACAGAAGCTGATATTTCTTTTTAATTGTTTCCCTTCCTTTTTGCTCATACAAGATATATGTATGAATTATTGCCAAGTCTGGTGGTCTCTACAGGACCATTAATTAGAACTCCTTTATTGTAGAGTTTTTGCTTTGGAGAAAAGTTACATTCTCTATGGAACCTACTATCTGGACCTAAATGGAATGCTTTTTTGTTAATGTCAAGGTTTGTTTCCTTATTTCTAGTGGGAGTGAACCCATATGTACATACAGACTATACTTGGCTGCTCCTCATTTCTTCACTTGGTTTTCAGATGTATCCTCAGAATAATAAACTAGTTCAGATTTTGGGGTTTTTTTTGAGACTGGAATTTTGCAAATTGAAGCTTTCTGCTGTCTTAACTAGTTTGTACTATATTCAATCTCTTGCTTGAAGTAAAATGGAAAACTGGAGCAGATATGGCTTCTGTTGATTTGGAAGTGATGAATCTTAAAGATTTTGGCTTTCCTAAATTTATCTATGTCAAAATTACTCTTGGATGGTGGTATGGGCTCCTAATGGAAATGATGAGAAAAGCATGGAGGATTTCATTTCATCCCAGGAAGATGCTTTGCTTTCTCTCCAGAGTCTGTTTCAGTACTAGAGTCTGGCTTTTGCTTGATAAGTAGCTTTTTAGATCCCTGAAGCTGGGGGAGACAAAAACTGCTGTTGGAATCACTTTGGGAGCTCTGTGGTTGTGATTATCTGTAGAAAATGTCAAAAATATAAACTTAATGATGATGGGAAGAAACCAGACTTGAACAGAACTGCAAATAAAAATGGAATGTCTCAGTTTTGACATTACAACTGTTGCTTTAATTTGTATTTGTCCATTTGATTGGAAGATGCTCCTGGTGACTCTCTGTGGTTTGTGCATCATGTTAATAGTGTCAATATAGTTTTTTGTGAATACCTGCTGACATCAATCAAGTAAAAGAATGCCAGTAGCAGGTATTAATGCTGCTGTTTGGAAAATGTAATTATGCTTTTATTGCTGTGGAGCAAAGTTTTAGTTGCATTCATAGAGTCATTTGGGGAAGAAAACAATACCTGACTCTTTTTTGTGTGTTTTATTTTTTTGTTTGTGGGTTTTTTTTTAAAGGTAAAATACACTTGCATTTGTGTTGAACAAAAAAGGGGGGAAGTTGGCAGCTTGAGAGACTGATTTTTTTTTTCCTCTTTTTTTGGTATTTTTGTCATAGAGAGGCTTAATTTTTTCGTGTGTGGTAAGTGAGTTTGTGTGGATTAATTCAGTAGCTGTTGTCATTCATTCCCCATTCGTACAGTACTAATTGAAAAGTATTAGAGACGTACCATTTAACTAACGTCTTGTACTGTATTCACAGAGAGGGTCTTTGTTTTCTGTTCTAATTTATTATTGATCTTTCAGGCCCACAGCAGCAGAACTTTTAAAATGCAAATTTTTCCAGAAAGCCAAGGTAAAACGTTTAACCCTACGAGTAAATTTTGCTCTGCCTTAAAATCTATGTGACATTTCTCCTTTCTTTGTATTGATTTTTAACTTAACAAATGTTGGTTTTGCAGAATAGAGAATACCTGATTGAAAAGCTTCTCACTAGAACACCTAATATAGCACAAAGAGCAAAAAAGGTGAGTGTATTCACATCTTTTTCTTGCCTGGTGTGGAAGAGAAAGCAGGGACTCTTTAGTTGCCTTACCTTTTTAGTTGACTGAGTCACTCTTTTATTGCAGTCTTTCAAATATAGTGAATGTTGAATGGATGTTTTCTTCAGCCTCTCTTTCTCTAGGAAACCCTGAGGCATTTTTACTTCCTTTCTGGACTTGTCAAAATGATACATGACGTTTGTCGTATGATATGATTTTTTCCCACTTCCTTTTAGAAAGCTGCAGGTGAAGTATTTGTGGGGGAAAAGGTGATCTGCAAGCATAAAATTCATAAACTGCAGAATCCTTATCTTCACTGATCACCTAGAGAAAGGGCAAAGATACTATAAATGGTATTTATTGAGGACTACCTGTTTCTTTGAATTATTTCAAATGTTATTCCCAAATGTACATAAGTCAGGTCAAACCTCTGCAAGAGTGCTTCTGGGTCACTCAGGCCAGTGGAGCCTTATTCCATGGGTGACGGAGTTAAACCCACAGCTATGGCAGAGGCTGGTATTTCTGTGGTGTCTTTGGCACTTGTGTAAATGAGCTTACTGAGTCATGTGCAGCAGAACATGAGAAATAATAATTCTTAACAGGTAAGTATTTTAAAACTTGTAAGTATAAAGCAAACTACTGTTCGTAAGAACTAAGATACAGGAATTAATGTAGAGTGTTGCTTGCTGTGTGTGAGAAGTTACGGAGCTCCCTTTTCCCTTTGTGTTGTGACTGAACTCACGGGTCTCTCTGGTATGAGGAACCTGCTTAGAGACTGCTGTGCCTCTGCAGGTGACAGGGTGGTGTGCTGAGTCCACCTTTCTAAAAGCTGGCTTTCTGGGAGGGTGCTTTGAGCAGGGCATCTCAGAATGTTTCAGCCTGTGTTGGCACATCAATTAGGTTTCAACTTCCCAGACTGGCACTTGGGAGAGTTTCTGTTGTCTTTGAAAGTTATTGGTGTGGCGTAATTCTACAATACTGAAATGTCCTGACAGCTGGTGCCTCATTTTTGGAAGAGGTAGTCAGCAGGATCTGAATGCTGAAAGTTCATTCTAATCTTCTTTTCGATAGAAATTGTTTTGCAAAATTGTCGGCAGTGATGTGGCTTTGAGAGGTTGGTGTTAAAAGCCTTCCTGACAGGGCTTGTGGCAGGGCTGGTGTGCTGAGCAGGTTGGCACCTGCGAGGGGCAGGGGAGGGGAAGTTCAGCGTTTTGGCCATGTGGTGGCAGCAATGCCCACATAAAAAATTATCTAACTGTGAAAAATCACAGTCGTCTGGTTTTCATTTTACATCTTGGGCCGTGCAGGAGTGATTCAGACGTGCTGGTACCAGCTGGGCTCCTGATAAAGTGTATGCCTCATGAGATTCGTCTCCCAGCTCTATCCTCAAGACAGCTTTAGAGACTGCATGTTAACTCATGCATACATATACTTATTTCTTTAGATAACTTAGCATTTGTAATTGCAAAATGAGTGCAGGAAAGTATTTTCTGAAATACTTTTTTGACAGATCTTTCTAATTTGAAAGATGTGTGAATCTTAAGAAACCAAAGCTGTGTGGGGATGGAGACAAATTAATAGGTCTTTAATTACACCATAAATGGAAAAAATATTTGGGTTCCAGCTAGTCAAAATGCTAAATTATTTATATTTTAAAAGGACACAATATTAAAATTCATTGGGGATTTAAAATTTAATTCACTTGCTAGAACTTTTAATGTAGCTGCTGTTTTAAGACAGCATAAAATATAAATGTACTCTAATAATAAAACTGTGAGGTTTTCTTTGGAAAAGCTTGTGTAAGTAGAGCTTGGTTGCTCAAAAATTAACATGTAAAATGTCTAAGAGGTCATTCTTGAAAGAAATAATCCCTGTAATTCAAAAACTAATGTCACTGGGGCAATAAAGAGGAAGGAGCTGGTGACATCACTGCTTAAATTATCTTCTGTAGCACTTGGTGTAAAATGCCTTTGACTAATGATCTGTAGCACCACTGCTAGTACAGATGTCAGATCTGCCCTGCAGTAATTTGATTTTTCTTCCATTTACCACATTTATAATTGCTTTGCCTTGTTGCCCAGAACTCCAACCTCAGTTTCGTTTTAACTTCAAATTATTTTCTCTTGACATATTGTGCCCACGTTTCGCTTCTTCCTTTACAGCTTATACTTGGCAGCTGTTTTTTACTAAATAAGAGTTCAGGTCTGTTTGTGAAATCTTGAAAGCAAGTACACAGGTCATGTATGTGTGAAGAAAACATTTGATGCTGTAAAGATGTGTCCTGCTTTAACCTTTGATGCCAATTTGATAATTAAGCAACACTACATTTTATGTTTAAAATACTGTTTATTATTAGAGTTGCAAACTGCATCTTTGTGCGCATGTACCCCCTGTCCCAGTGTTTCTTTATTTGCTTTTAATTCTGCTTATTTTTATATTATGCCACCTTTCTTTGTGCTAGCCCAGTAATTAAGGTTAACACTGAAACACTTCTGGAATTCACTTACTCAGGAGGAGCATACCTTGCCTCTTCCTGTGCAGAGTCTGCTTAGGTATATGCTGGTGTTGATCCGCAGAAATACTGGCAGTTCTGGGTTTCATTAATGGGAGAGTATTGCTGACCTGTAAGAGTATTGCTGGAGTCAGGCAGAACTGGGGAAAAGGCTGTGGTGAATGATCGAGCTCGGTGTGGGTTGGTAAGGGAGGACATGCTCTGAAGCTGCACTTCTGTCACTGGTATAAATCTGGGAGCCCTGAAGCCCCTTTGCAGCCTCTGCCTCGTTAGGTGTGTGGTGGCAGACCAGGCTGGCCTGTCCTGCTTGGATGAGGGCTGGGTACATCTCTGGTGTAAAACAGCTTGCCGAGTTTAGATCTACTATTTATTAAGCTGTGCTGAAGTAGTTTTAATTTGGAACCAAATGCTAGGCTGTTTCATTTGTGATTAGAAGTGCTATATTGGAATAGAGCAAATTTGAAACAGCTTTCAGAGTTCCACCTTCAGTTTTGAAATCTTGTCACACTGAAAAATTAATTATAACTGTAAGTACTCTGTGTGCCCAAAGGCCCTGGGTCAATTTTACGGTTTTATAATCCTATTTTTTTTAGTTTTGAAGATCTCTTGCATGACTACCACTTCCACAAAGTGAACAGGGAAAAATACATGAAATGTATCTGCATTTCATTTTATTGCTGTCTGAAGTGCTGCTAGTAAAAAAACCCTAAGTAATAATTAGGCTTGAATTCTATTTTTGGGAAGGTGGTATTGCATTGTGCTCTTAATTGAAGCTTTTTTAGAGCTGAGAGATGTAAGTTACTGGGGAAAACCTGTGACAGCATGAAGAGATGATTAGTATGAGTGATACCAGTTTTTATTATACTTTACTAAAAATGCCCTTACTGATGGGTTGAAATTCTACCTCCTCAGTGCAGCTATTTTAAGGAAATGGCCATGTTTCCTTATATAAGAAATCATCAATCCCCTGCATTTAATGAGAAAAATATCTTTTTATTGTGGATTTCTTGGACAGCTGTAAAAGCATGATTGCATCTCACCAAGACACTTGCAGCACTTCCTTCAGTAATGGATTTAATCTGATAGATACACCTCACCAGTGATGTATGTTAGTACAACTGGACTCCAGCTGCTTTGAAAAGCAGAGAGTAACATGAGCTTGAGCTCAAATTATTAATAAAAATGTGTATTTCTCTTTACACTCTAAGAAATATTTACTTCATTAATGTTGATGTATCAAGTGAAGGGATATGTGCTATACTGGAGCACTTTTTCTGGAAAGCAGCAGCTGAACTATAAATGTGTATTTGGCAAGGCTTTGTATGAGGGAGGCCCCTGTGTCGCAGTGGATTAATTGTTCAGTTTATCCAGAACACTTCTACAAATGAAAAAAATAGTGCAAGTGTATTTATATTGTTGGGTATTAGTAGAAAACATAAAGGAGAAATTGGTATTCAGACTATGTCAGGTTTTTTGTTTATTTTCAAGAAGTTGTTGAAAGGGAAATTTAATGAAAACGCTTTTTCCATAAAATGTAAATTTGGCAAAAATCCACATGATCAGAAATCAGTGCCTGCATTAGTGGGTAGTAGAAGGGGAAGGTGTTTTAAGGGGCAGACACATGCAGTTGCATCAGCTTTGTTTTAGCATTTCAGGTGAAGGAAGAATATTGCTCAGCATTTTTTGCCAGCATGTAGTTGATAACCTTAGATGCCAAGAACTTCATACAGTATATGGGTTTCTCCACATTTTCTTTCATAGGGCTTTTTCCCCATCTGTATAGAGTTTGTGAGGTTGGATTTTGTGCCCTCTCAAGTGGACCTAATTGGTACAGAATAGGCAAGCTTTAAAACAAACCATGGCTTGGTTGAGCGCCCCGTACTTCAGGTGGCCATATGCATATCTAAAGTAACTTGTATTACTTGTTATGGCAGGGTTTAAAAGCTCGTACATGATTCATCTTGGTCATTAAAAAGCAGTCCTCCATATTGGTGTGTTCCACTTCATGGGTCATCAGCTTAGTTGGTTAGAGCATGGTGCTAATAATGCCAAGGTTGCATTGATACTGGTGATATTCTTGGAAGTTCCTTGGGAGAGCTGCAAGGGAAGTACAGATGAAGCAGGACATCCTTAAAATGGTGTTACCACTATTATAGGCAACTTAATTTAGCTGAAAAGCGCTCGTGGCTCAAGAAGTTAAAATTATAGCTGGAACTGAAAACTTCAAGGTTTTAATAAAAAAAATAGATTAAGGCAAGCAGAGCAGAAAGGTGGACTGGAATAGTAATAATTCACTTCTGTTTAGTGCTGAAAAAACAGCTTCATGGGAAGATTATTATTCAAATGGTGCATCTGCAGGTGAAGGTTGTCACACAGTGCATGAAGAGGAAGGAGAATGACAGGGATGTGTGCATCCCAGGAAAGCTGTGTGGGATCTCCCGGCAGCAGAGGGCAGTGCATCCAGCATGCCGTGCAGCCGGGATTCGGTCCTGCCTGAGGAGGCTCGGGCTGGGACAGCGCGCTCCGTTGGGAGCGGCTCCACGGCTGGGAGTTGAAATTCGGTAGCCTGGTCAAATGTGTGCATGAATGCATGCTGCTTCTTGATATCTGACTAAAATAGAAACACTGGGGTTTTCTAAAATTGGAATTGAGAAAAATTGCAGATCTGTCTTAATTATTTCATGCTAATTTAAAACCTTTTGGAGAACTACACTCAGATTTTCATTTTGATCACCCTAATATTTTAAGAAATGTCTTGAATAAGTTTAGGACTCTAAAATCTGTGAGGAATGCAGAATGCATATTACAGTAATTTCTCTTAAGTGCATAAGCAGATGGAAACCTTGGAGAAAATAGAAAAGAGTAGAAATCAGAATTTCACCTTGAAAAGGTACTCTAAAGCCTCTAAGTCTGAAAGTAAGTGAAAGTAATAGTGAATTCTTCTTTAAATTCTACAGTAATAGACTGTTTTCCTATACGTTCTTTAACGTGTCTCTATTGTTGACAGTGAAACTCACCTTATAAGGAGTTTTCCAATACTGAATAATGAAAGCTCTAAATAAGGCTGTGTCTTCTTTCTTTTCACCTCTGGTCATTTTAAGAAAGTAAAGAGCTAGGATGATAGAAAAGGATGGTGGAATTGGAGAACGCTGATTATAAAGGAGGATCTAGTGATCCCTCTAATGGAAGGTCTTTCAGTAGTGGATCTTTCTCTTCTTCAGAGTCTTAAATTACTTCTCCAATTTACTGAATCTTTGATTTGCTTTCTTTGATTCTTGCAAGTACCTTCTTGGCCTTGGCACCTTAGTTTGACTGGGAGCGTGGAGCAGGGCAGGCATCGAAAAGAAAGAAAAGAGCCTCTGTCTCCATGTATGAATTAGCCATCAGTTCATGCCTGATAGCCCATTTGGGATTCCTGGTTCTTGAGGTGAAGTGTTACTTTTGAAGAGCAATTCACCTCCTCTGCACAGTTAATTGACAACATCCTCCTCAGCGCAAGTACACATTCATGCCTGAAAGGACTATTGTTAAAATGTAAATGAAAGAGTCATTTGCAGTTAATAACATTCCGTAATTAAGTTCACATACTGGAACTTATAAAAGGAGAAATAATGTCTGAAAACCAAAAATCATACTGAATTACTAAACTTGCACATTTGCCATGTTACTGGCATTCCAGAAAAACACTGCAAATTCTCAGTGCAAAATCAGATTCAAATTTTGGACTCCAGCTGAAAACAGAGATAATAACATGTTGCAGTATTCATGTAAAACATCACGGTTTTGGAAAGGAGAATTAGGAGTACAGGGAATTACCTGCACTTGTAAACAAGATGTTTTGGTGACTAAGTAGCATCTCTAGTCTGAGCTGCTACATTTTGCTGTCTCTAAGCAGCATTATCCCAGCAACAAAAGAATCGCTGAAGAGTGACAGGAGGAGGGCTTTGGACAAGGAATCCCCCAGCGTGGACGGGGAGTTGGTACACTGAGCATCTGTAGACATTTTTCATCATTTCCTCTAGAGGGGTAGGAATGTGCTCTCTCCTGTCTCTTCAGCTAATAATGCCTTTGTTTTCCTCTCACTGATAGCTCTACTGTATTCCATTTCTAAAGTGAGAGTGTAGGTAAGATTTCATGGCAGACAATTGATGGCCATGCCCTCAGGTGTCATGCTTGTCATCATGTGAGCATGATACTGTTTGGCTATAAAAAGAAACAGTACCATAAATATTTAAAGCAAATGGTCTCTCTGTTTGTTTTTTTTCCTTAACAGATTTTTAGGGGTTTTTGACTTCTGCCATGTAATCCCATAAAAAGGGTGCTCTTCAAGAGCCAGTAGAGAGAGCTGAAGAAGCCCTGTTCAATGCAGAATTATCAGTCTCCTTCATTCTCTATTCTTTCATGAAGGAAAATTTTATGATCTTACATTTCTTTAAGTTACCAGTGTAATTGATCCAATAGTGAATATTCCAAACACTGCAATTTCTGTCTAACTTTTTTCCCAAGCAGGAGAAAAACAAAGAAAGACTAAGGGGAAGGGTTTTTTCCCATGATGATATTTGCAGTATGCAGGGTGGCTTAAGAGGAAGGGACACTAATACCAGATTACTGAGATACCTTAACACCTTTTGATTTCTACGCAAGAGAAATGCCAGTGTTACTTTAGAAAGGCAGTGATACATCCTGTTAATAACAATAGTCTGTGTAAGTTGTGGTAAGAAAAAACCAAGATTTTGAATTGCATAAAACACATTCAGGTTTGCAGAATTTTTGTGGCTTCCATCAGAATAAAAATAAGGTTTCACATTATAACGAACTCAGGGGAATTTAAGAGTAGTCAGCAGTGAAGGGATTAGGATGTTCATGTGACCTGTGAGGATGGATTGAATGGTGACTAGCCTTCTCCTGAGGTAGTGCCCCAGCTCTTGAATGAAGTGTACATGGGGGAATTCATGCTCTGTCTTGGACCTCAGGTTATTTCTTTTTCTCTTTTTGCAAAGATGTAATTGCAGTGTAGGTGTTCTTATGCAAAAAGACCAATGTTCTTTTGCATTAATACATATTGTATAAAGTGACTTCTCCATGCCTTTCACCCCAAGTGCTAAGCTGTGATTAAATTTGTAACTGTTGTAAGCAAATGGCTGGCGCCATGGTGGGATAAACATGATGATGAAATGCTGTTTTTCTTTGTTGCTTTGGAATTAAAGTAATTTCATAGGGATGGGGAGTAAAATTTTCTTTTGTATCTTAGGAAATACTCAGGAAAGGTTTGCAAGATGTCCAAAGATAAAAATTACAAAATTTGATTGCTCTATAGGCTGAAGCTGTGTATGAAAGGAACTGGTCTGGGGTGTTTTTGGATAGAAAAATAGATGGAGCAAAGTGTGGTGTTGAAACCCAAACTATGTTCATTAGTGTCCTATTTCTGATAATTGTTCTTTCTAGAAAATAACTGGCATGGTAACTAGTTTGGCAAATACTTCTCATGAAGTTGTGTGAGAAGGGAAGCTCTTAGAACTTCCGATTAAAAAAAAAAAAGTGAGGGGAACACTGGCTACACAAATTCTCGTCCTATTAATTACTAAGTAATATTCAGACTTTAAAGAGTATATTTGTTCTATAAGAACTTCTGGGATTTGTGTAACAGTGGGAGTCCTATCTCCTGTAAGAACCAGTCTTAGGGGAAGGTGAAGGTATACACCATCAGCTGGCTGGTCTTTTTCTCTGCCTGAAAGCCAAATTTAGGCTCTTCTGAGGATAGACTGCAGAAAAATGAAAAAGATGAGGTATTTAAATAACCACTTTGTCATTCCTGCGCTCTGAGGCCTGTGGGTTTGGGTGTATCTTGACTACTCTACTAACAGATGTAGCTGAAGGACATCAGTGGTACAAAACAAGACCATTTTATCTCGGGAAAATGCTAAGCTGCAGTACTTCCAAAGCATATGTGTGCTTAAAAAAAATACACAGGTGCAAAAAAAGATGGAGAACAGCCCTGACTGTCCTCTAGTTAGAAATTACTACTAAGAAGTGTTGGGGTTCCACAAAGACTTTTGCAGATGTGTTTTAAATGGGTGGAGTCTACACATTTGCCACTCTCCAGGAATTCAGGAACAAATTAAATTTGGGCTCTAACTTACCTGTATATGGAGGGTGGTGAGGCCCTTTCCATGGTGCTGAGTATTAGTGCTCATTAGTGCTGTCAGTTTTGCTTACACAAATACATCTCATTTACCATACCTTCAGCTCACCACACTCTTCGTGTGGAACAGAGTTTAAAAATCTGTTTAAAAAGCTGTTTTAAATCTCTCCAGGACTCCATTGCAAATATTCAGTTGCTAGAGATGTTAATAGGAATACCTTAAATAATTCAGATATCGAGGAAAATCAAGATTACAAGTCCAGTCATTTTATTCTAGAATAAAATTAAATGCAGTATTACTCTTAATGAAAGAATGAATTTGTAATGTGGTCTAGATCATGTTCTGTAGCATGTATGAAATGCAGTAATGTTTTATGTGTGTATGCATTGGTATCCCACAGTGTATCCACTTTATTTATTTAATTTAGACACTGAAATAAAATACTAAATCTGTAAGTAGGCACAGTTCTTTGCTGTTTTGAGCAGTTGTGAATAATGAAGTAGAAAGATCTTAATGTTCGGAAAATGTTCATTTCCTATCTTGTCACTCTACAAAAATAAACTTCTAAGGAGATTGCAGCAGCTAAAGAATCAGTAATGAATAATAGCTTCTTCTTTCCCCAGTCTCTAACATCTACATATAGCGAGCACGTCTGTGCCTAGAAGACAACAATTTATGTTTTTCTTCCTTATGCTGTAGCCTTCTTTTCATCAAGCCTTGGGAAATGTGGGCAGCTTCTGCATTTTGATGCTGGAGGTCTTTCTCTGTCAGGCTGATTTGGGCTAACCTTCAGTGGGTGGGATTTACAGTTGCCCTGTTAAATGTGTGTTAAACAGACATTTTCCTGGAAAGTTAGTGCATGCTGTTATTGCCTGGGAATGTCAGATGATTGGTATCCCGCTTTAAAAGGGTGTGGACAAACGGTTCTGCCGGCAGCTTTATTTATTCCTAAATCTTTGTGACTGTGTTGTATTCTTTAATGAGCTTGAACCCGCAACAGCATATACAACAGCAATAATAATATAATGGTTAATATTTTGTGGTGGTCGTGCTTTTTTTTTACTCACTGAACTGTCCAAGCATTCTCTGTTATAACTGATGTTCATGATATCTTTCTTCCGTGGCTGTGGTAATGTGGCAGTGGCTTGTTAAGCTTTTTCTCTAGAAACTGTCTTTGATTGTAGATTAAAATGTTCTGAGCTGCTGTTGTCTTGGGTGCAGTTTAACTGCCAGTCATTCAAATTCATTTTTTATTCTTTGGTGCTCTTATGATTTTTGTGAAATATGTTTTCTAATATGTGTTAATTTATCTTTTAAAAACTGAAGGCTTTAATTTTTTTCTTTATTAGCAAATCTTATGTTTCCGTTCAGTTCCTACTTTGGAAGAGTCGTTTAGGTCTTTAGTCAGTAAAATCCAAATTACAGTTGAGCATGTTTTAATTCGTTTTCCTTTCCCTCTGAAATATTTCCTGAGAGATACACAATCCTAATACAAGGCATTACTAATGCTGTGTATTTTGACTGAAGCTGATGGAGAAAATGCATTTGTATGTCTACTGCATGCAATGTGAAACATCTTCCTTGTTATTCTTGTAGAGACACAAGAAGTTTGTTTTGATTCTGTGCTCTGTCTCGGATTCGCTCTTTGCCCTTGTATAAATCACTTCACTTGTCTACTGCATTGTTTCCTTCTGTGAAATGGAAGACCTGTGGCAGGGTATCAGGAGAAACATATAGAATATTCTCAACTGCCTTAATGCTGTAATTACTGGAGTGAAATGCAAGCATGCTGCTTATGATACCAGTCTCCTAGTAATGTCTCAAATGATAGCCAGAACAGAAATTTAAACTCATGTATTTCCATCCAATATGTGATGTTATTTATACATGTCTATGATGAATGCAGAGACAATTTATTTGCAGACATAGTGCAGTGCTTGTGCTGTCCCACACCTGGGTGGGGGTACATGTCGTCCGTATGTAACATTCTTCATGGCTTTGACCAGAACTGAGCCTGGGCTGAGACAGGCTTGTTAGTCAAAAACTGTGCAAATTGGTTCACTCAGTCATGCAAGTGTTAAACACACACACCAATTAAAAATTTGTAGACAACAGCTTCACATTTTTGAAAGTTGAATAGTTTGTGTACTTCGCTCTAGCTGAAATGACTGTTTCTTTCCTGTGAATATGGTGCTGGTGGGAATCAGTCTGATCACAACAGAGCACCAGCAAACTTGTTTTTCTGCTTTCAGAAACTTTTCAAGAAAATAATTTAATTTAACATGGTATTACTTTGTAGCAACTTTCTTTTCCTTGAGCCATTTGTTTATTGTTTATTAAAAAACTTGAAATGTGCTCCATCTTCATCAGTAAAGCTTTCTCCCATA
Source organism: Sakesphorus luctuosus (assembly GCA_013396695.1). NCBI lineage: Eukaryota > Metazoa > Chordata > Aves > Passeriformes > Thamnophilidae > Sakesphorus > Sakesphorus luctuosus. The sequence goes on from VWZD01009771.1 coordinate 1,879,370, forward strand.
ACTCTGTAGATGATGTGAGCATCATTAAGCTCCATTAAAATAATTCTGTTTAGAATAAGTCTTCAGAACAACTGAAAATGGAAGCAGAAGAGATTTTGATTAATGCATGATGCAGTGTGTGAATGTGTCTGTGAACCATTCTATTCTATGCTGTTTGAAGAGCATGTTTTTAGTTGTGGATGATGTCCTCTCATAGGTTTGTGTATAGCCATTGGGAAAATGCTTGTTCTGTTAAACAAAAGCCTTCCTCAGGACTTGAAGGATAATAAATTACATCCACAAGCATGAGGCAAATTGCCTGCTAGGTTACCTTGTGTCTGTGCTAATCCCTGATGATGCAGACAGTAAGAGCCCACTGATTGTGCCCGGACTGATTGTAGCTGAGTAAGGAATTTCTGTGCTACTACTTCCTTAGGCTTCTGCTTGGTCCTCTGTCCCAAACACACACAAGCTGCTGGTACCAAGCTTTGAGGCAGCAAGGCTAAAGTTGGTGCATTAGGAACCCGTGATGAGAAATGGAGAAAATAGCGCAGAATTTGTCCCTCAAGTGATGGAGTAGGATATTCCCCGGTGTCCTACGTAGGTTTCCCCTCTTCTCAGTTACAAAGAGGTACAAAATATGGAGAAACTGAGTTGGGCACTCGCAGTCAGTTCTGCAGGGAAGAAATGTAAGGGAGGAATATTGTAAGGACTGAAGAAGGCACAGAAATATGCTGAGATTCTGAAAAGGAGAGGAGCAAGTGGGTGTTTGGGAAGTGAAAGAAAGAAAAGGAGGAAAGAGTCCAGACAGACATCAAGATAGCTGCTTGTGTATGAACTAGGTTTTGAAAGAAGGCTCCTAAGTTCATACTCATTCATGCTCTTGTGGTGTCCGGCTAGCCAGCTCCAAATTGTGCTTGGTCCAAACCCAGTACAGAAATAGCTTAAGTGCCCAGCTCTCTGTGAAAAGCTGCTTTGAAAAGCTGTATCAGTGCCTGCATTACACAGTTTTCTTGGAAGCTCATGATCTCAGACTTCTAGTATCCTATACTGTTTTCATGCTATGCATCTTGCTGTTACAGTACCTGATGGGATTTAGTAGCAGCTGGAATTCATCACATGTTGCATCTCTCTGCACATTGTGGTTTGCAAAAACTGGAGGGGTTTAGGGCAGGGCTGATACCAGTTTAGTCTTTTAAGTTTCAATATGTTTTAAAAAACAGTAGTTTCTCTAGTCAGAAATCAGATTTTTATTATTTTCCCTGTTTTATGATGTGTTGGTGCTGGCAGAATAGGTTTGCATCACTGCCACCAACCATCAGAATGGTAGAACCAAGTTAATCAGTGCAAGACAACAAAACACCACAGATGGGAATTTGGGAAACCAAAGTTGAACTGAACAATTGTATAATGCTGTTCATACTGGCAAACAGGATATGCAATTTTTAGCTAAGACCATCTAGGGGGATTTTGTTTGATTGTTTCTTGGTTAGGAGTTTTTTAAGTTTTTTTTTTTTTTTTAATATATCTTCTCCAACAGTAGGTGTTGGCCGGAAATTACTTTTCTACCAAGTTAGCTCTTTTGTGTGCTGTGACAGGTTAATGCTTTGTTCCTTTTGTTCTCTTACCAATGTACAGGCTGTTTTCTGGAATAACTTCTTTATAATTGAAAAGTATATGCTTTAAGCTTTAAGCACTAAGGAGCTTACCTGTACAAGCATTTGAAGTTGTACAGTGAGAACTGTATATTCGTTCAGTGATGTGAAATAATTAGAGAAACTGATTCTAATCTGAACACCAGCAGAGCTGCTGCTTATTGTGCTGTGATTCCAGCCATCTCATGGGTCTCAAAATGCATAGATGTGGGAAGAATTGTTAACAAATTGTTGTAGACTAGATATGATCTGGGGGAAAACAAGCCTGTTGTCTGGCTCTGTAAAAGAACAAGATATCAGAAGAGTATTTGATTTTCAGTTTAGCTGTTGGACTCCTATTGTGCTTCATTAGACTTTCTGATCTACAGAAGTTTACCCAGTTAGTTTGGTGTGATGCATGCCTGCCTACCTTCTCAGTCTGCATACAGTTGCTGCCTTTTATTTTTTTAAATAAGGATAACTTTACTTTTAAAGTATTCTTAATGCCTTTACACATTTTAAAGCTTTTTAGCAGAGCAATCCAAGTTTTTAGCACTTGTGTCCCAAGAACAATCATGCCTGTGTAACTGCTTCCTTGAGCTTCTTCCTAAGTGGTTGTAAAATATATTCAGGCCCTGTTTCCCTATGTGAATTTTGTATAGCTTAGCTATTCCCACTGGCTTAAGGATGACCCCTGTGGTGAATATTACTAGAATATGTTAGTGGCTTTTGCACCAAATTATTGAAAGCACATAAAATAAAAGTAATAAAGAATTGCTGATTAACCAGAACACCGATAAAGACTAAAGATGTCTGTGTAATGGTCACCAATATTTTGGTAGGTCAGACGAGTGCCAGGTTCCAGTGGTCACCTCCATAAAACAGAAGATGGGGACTGGGAATGGAGTGATGATGAAATGGATGAGAAGAGTGAGGAAGGCAAAGCTGCTGTTTCTCAGGAAAAGGTACCTTCTGTTTCTACCATGACATTTACACTCTGAAAGATATTCTGTCTTTATGTTAATTGTTAGTATTTCTGGATCTTTATTCCATAAAGCTGTATAGCTCATATCTCACTGCATTTCTTTTCCAGCCACGAAGATTGAAAGAGGAGGAGAACACAGAGGTAAAAATGTCTTTATCAATTTTTCTTTTCTGCCAAGTGTTTGAGTGAAGGAATTTCTGTTTCGTTTCTGCTGTTAAAAATGTGAATTGAGGTGGGAGTGTTGTTCTGCAGCCTTGAATGGCAAGTACTTTTGAGAATAGAGCTGTATGCAATTGGGCCAGTAACAATGAAGTTGAGCACGCAGTGGATAAGATGAATGGGATTTTAAAAGTCATGTTATGTTTGTGCCCAGGAGAATTCATGTAGGTAGGTAATTTGGCTGGTTTTAATGAATCTTCATAACTGGATCATACTAATTGCTGTCTTTATCAGAGTAATGATGACTGTATTGGAGTAGCCAGAAGATCTGCAAATAATTTTAATTATTTGGATTTGTATCACAACATGTAGCTTATATGTAAATGTTTTATTCTGTTACACAGTAAAATACTTCCATATTGAAGCATATTAGATTAATTCAGAGGAATAAAATATGATATTGAATTTCATGACCCTGTGCTGAGAGTGAGAGCCTTACTGCTATAAATAATTGCTTAATAGGATTATGTCATACAGAAAAAATGCACTTTCAAAAATGTCTATTCCTTGTGTGGGTGACCTGCAATTTTGGATTCTCTGATTTTCATTGGTGTCATAGAAATCTTCTAAAAGACTAAGAGCTTTCTGCCAGATTTCATCCTGTTAGCTCCTGTGATGACTTCAGTCTCTCTGCTGCAGACGTAGTTTACACAGTCCTTCACATCTGAGATAAAGCTGAGTAGGAAAAAAAGACTTTCACCACACAGTCTTTCTGTGTCTTGTTGAGAGTTCTGAGTTTGTGACTCAGTTTGTACAGGTAGCTCATAATAACAGAGCTGCTTAGCTTATGAAGGAGAAGAAAGCCTCTGAGGGCTTCTGTTGATTTTTGTTTTCCTAAATGCTGCAGAAGATGACTTGGAACTACGATTAGTGCAGCTTGCCACTGTTGGTGTGTGTCTGTTGGGTCTTTGGAATGCACGTTCCTATGCATTGAAATAACATGTCTATAGAAGATGGAGAAGTAGTAGTAGTAGTTTACATGAATGGAAGGAATTTAATAGAAGCAGAAAAAAAATCTGCTTTCAGTGATAGTGATAAATAATTTTCCAAATATTCATCAATATCTGTTGAAAATACACAGATAATAAAAGATAGATCCTGTGTAACTTTTTTTTAAAGTAGATTTGATATGGAAGACTGTAGCAAAAACAACCAGATGAGATTTGTGATGCAAATCTTTTATTTTGGGAGGACTGACTGTAACCTTTGAACAGGCATCTGTGAGCAGTGACAATGTGCCAAGTTGGGTATGAAATCATAGTAGTGTAGAGGATCCTGAGGTACCCTGTATGTGGGATACACTTCTGCTTAAGACATCATATGAATGTTAGTTCTGAGAGCAGGGGAGGATATAACAGTATGAGGGAGGAGTGATAGTGTGAAAGATATCCATATTCCTGGGTTTTCTCCATGGAAGGCATTCTCTGAGCTGTCATGCCTGCTTTGATATACTGCTAATTCTTTGCATAGAGGTAGATGCAAGACTTCCTTAACAACCAAAACTGTTACACAAAAACAATGTGAGTTTCAGTTTGATATTCTCACTGTGTGCATGTTGTTTAATATGTTATTGGAACTTGATGCAAGATGGATTAAAAGCTACACTCAGTGCTTTAATGCATTATAATTTGTATCTCTGTAATTGAAATCTGGCAGTTTTTATTGGTATCAGCTATATTTTAGACTGTGTATTGAAAGTGTTTAAAAGGTTTCTTAGAGTTAGAGAATGTGTTAAATATTCTGTACTAACTTCAAACAGCATGGAAAGTTTTTTGCAATTTTTGTTTTTTCCTTTTCATTTGGCCTCCTTTGTAAGACTTTTTGCTTTTTTCTCCAATAGTGTCAGCCTGTTGTTAGTGATGAATATAGTGAAGTTCCATGTGCGGTGAATCTTGTCTTGAGATTAAGGTAAGAGATTCTTCTATTTATTTAGCTATATTATCTTGATCTCCTTCATTACTTTCATAATATTAGCATAAAATCAGTGCTAAAATCTTTATATCTCTCAATATGACCAGTATGAATAGTGTTTCTGTGACTAATTGCTGTCTTTTAATTGCTTACCAAAATAGTGTAAAATGAAAATCAGAATATGAATGTAGCTTCAGGCTAAGTGTACTCTTCATTAAGTATTTGCTTTCTTTTTTTTCCTTGCAATGCAGGATCACAGTGAGAGATTTTTAATGAGTTTCTTTCACACTTCAGCAGTCAGCCTGAGACAGAAATAAACCATAGCTGTATTACAAGTTGCCTACTGAAAACGTTTTTCACTGGCAAGTTTGATCAGCCATTGTGGAGAATTGACAGATACTTTAGAAAATGGATACAAATATGTTGTCTGACTTAGTTAAAATTATTCAGATTACCTTCCATTAAAATCAGTTTGTAACTGAGATTATAATTGCTTCATTTTGCTTTCTAGTTCTTGGATAAGACTATTTTTTCAAAAGAAACTTTGATAACTTTTTATGTATTTACAGCCATTTTCCTTAAATGGCTAACATAAATAAAAAACTTACTGCCACTCACTGTAAAACATGCTTACATCTAGTTTCTGTTGACAGGATAATCTATGAGAGGTTGTAAATTCTTAATTATTGCTATGAGGGAAAAGTTAAATGTTACTGGATTTTATGCTAATAAAAAGAGCAGAAGTCAGAAATAATTAGAAAATTACAACCAGTATGTTAGAAACAAATAGCAGATTTATGCGTAACAAATAGCTTTAATACAGTGGCATCAAAAAATGTTAGTGTCCTGGTTTCAGCTGTTTATAATCAGAAAAAAAACACAACTAGACAGAATGAGTGCCAACTTCCAAAATCTATTTTCTTCCATTTTCTTTGACTACCTTTTTAGTGACAGCTGCAAAAAATTGCATGGCTGCCAAAGGTTGTTTATGAAAGGGAGAATTAATAAATTTTATTGTGGGGATAGAAAAGACTTAGAGATTATTTGGAATCATTTTAGTTGTCCAATTTACATAACTGCCCAGTTATGCTATCAATATTCTTTTTCATTTCTCTGCTGGCAGGTAGATGAAACCATTTACAAACAGACCAATTTGTACTGCTGTGTGGATGTGCCAGTGAGGTGCTTTGAGTACTTATAAATTATAATGAAACCTGTGGAGCGATGAGTTTCTACCCACTTACTTGCAGTGTTGGCATATTCAGAGGGCAAACAGTTTAGTCTTGCAAGTATAGTGAAATGTCAGGGATTATGCTTTCAGCTTTCTGCAGCTCTTAAGCCAGAAGCAAAGGAAGACTGATCCTGGGAGACTTGAGTTTCCAAGCTGTTATTTGCACAAAGAACTTTTGTTCTTCTTAAGGATCCTCTTAATTCATGGGTGGGAAAAATTTCTTCTCCCTCCTCTTCCTAAAGGCAAGTCTGTAATAACTAGGTTAATGTGTTATAATTATGAAGGTTTAGGTACCTATTGGTAGGGAGGGAAAAACCAATTATTTCACTTTTAAGAATCAGGAAGTTTCTCTTAAACAGGAAAAAAATAGTCTTAATAAACAGATGCAGTCTGGAGCCTGGGAACATTATTAGTGGTGTCTTGGAAAAAACCAAAAACCTGATGCCTAATTTTGCAGAGTAAGTTTTGTTAATTTAACTGTCCTACTTCTATGGGAAGAATGCTGTGTGATGCAGACTTCTGACCCCTGTAAGCTCTGGCTGAGTCCTGTCTCAGTGGTAGGACGTGGGCAGGGTTAGAGGTCTTTGCACTGTGTATGTGGCTTTCCTTCTGGTTGAAGCCTGAGCATGTGAGTAGGGTCAGAGCTGGCACACAGTCAGATGTGTGTGAGTGTGTGTGTGTTTGGGGGGAGTGTAGGAGCCTGGGCTATACTAAGTAGCAAGCTTTTCTTGTAGTTGGCAGTCTACAGAGAATGAGGGCTACAAGTTCCCTATATCTCTGTCCAGTGGTGTAGATTCAGAGTTAGTATTTTAGCATTCCTTCATATTTGCTAATTTAAAGGCAAGAGTTTTTTGTTTATGCAAAGTTCTCCAGAGTTCAGAGCAGTCACTATCTGACTGCTGTACATGTTGTGTTTAGCAAGGTCCCTTTGATAGCATTTGAGTTGTGCTTCCACTTCAGTATTGTCCCAGGAGGGGGAACAGCTGAGGCTGCTGTGAACATGGCGGGGCTGTGCAGTCAGCTGAATAGTGGTCTAGATTTGTATTCAAATGTCTTCTGTCTTCAGTAAATTAACAGAACTTACTGAATAAATGTGGGGGTTTTGTGCATCTGAAAGTAAAAATACTGGTAGTTTTTGGCATTTGTAGCCAATAAAAGTGGTGTAGGTGACTTGCTTTGTGTTATGCAGGATTCCCTTGCAATTGTACGGTAGTAAACAGCTAACACCCTCACAGGGTTTTCTGCATTTATCTACCTCCACTGCAGATTTTAAACTATTCCGTTGATACCTTTTGGTGAATTGATCATTAAGTCACATAGCTTATAGAGAGTAGAGCATATCACAGGATTTTTAAGGGATTTGTTACAATGAACCGTAAGTTGTGAACCATATTAATAAGGATCAAGTTAGCTCCAGTACGAGGGTGAAATAATTTCCTGTGATGCTTCATCTACTACTACCAAAATTGATACTCATAAACATTGTGAACATTAAATGCCAGACTTGTGGACTCAAAGCTCAGTTTATCATCCAAAATGTTGGAAATGTTTTCTTTTAAAATAATTCACTTGATGCAACACATTATATAAACTGCAGTAGCTTGGTGAGTTCAGAACACACTGGGTTTAGATGCTGAGAATGCCTGTTAAAAAAAAAGTTCAGTACTGATGCGGGTAAAAACATAAATACTGGCAAAATGTAAGAGGAATGAATTGACTGATGAGGAGAATGAGAGTGGAAGGGAAGTGAACATGTCAAGAGAAGGCTCAGGAAGGTCTCATCTCTTCATTGCTTCCCCAGATAAGGAGTTAGGGGACAGCAAAAGGTGAGCGTCTCATACAGGAAGGAGCCCTTAATGTGTGATAGAGGCTGGCTGGGCTAGGACCTGAGGGGAGAAGGCATTTCCCTATGGTTCTTGGGCAAGAAGAGAGAAAACCTGGATGACACTTGTGAGTGCTGCAGAGTCTTTGGCTGGGGAACTACCTTGGTTGCAGAGTTTGTCGTGGATGCAAACGTTTAGAGCCTTATGGGCAGAAACAACTTAATATGAGGCTCAGGAGTGTGGAGCATAAGGTTTAAAGAATAGTGCCTGGGAATTTGGGACAGGGCAAAAGCTAGGGAGATGGGCAGCCTTAAATAGGAGCCAGGGAGGCTGGGGTGGGGAATGGTGAACAGAAGGAAAGTGCTTCTCTGCTGTTCTTTTTAGCTCTTCTACAATGAGGGCACATTGTGACTAAACCCATCCATTTTTAGATGATAGTTTGCAGGTTTTCTAACAGTATGTTCCAAAACCAGTTAATAGTTCCCATAAAAATTAAAAATTACTTTCACAAAGGAGGAATTCTGGCAGAAGAATCAATGCATTTCAGTAATTTTTACCTGGATAGTCAGGTTCTGTTATTTTTTCCCCAACTGGAGCAGAGTTGCATTCACTCAGTAATTGAGTAGGGAGTGCTAAATTAGCACCACACTCTGTTTACTTCAAATGCCTTGTTGTGGATCAGAAGCAGAACTCACATTCTGAAATAATCTTTAAAGAATCCCATGATACTCTTTATGCAAGTGGTGGTATTTAATGCTCTTATTCAAGTTGGAAACCACACAGACTCTGCTTTTTCTGTCCTTAACTTGTATTTAATACCTTTCTGTTTTCATAGTTTTCTCAGTGGGACTACCTTGTCAAAATAGTCTTTACTGTCAGTGTTGCTTCTTCAGCTGGAGACGGCAATTTCCAATTTATCTTCCATCTTTTGCACTGTTGTGCCTTGGAGTATGTTGCCCCCAAAGTGAAACTAGCGGCAGTGTCTTTTAGGTAATTCCATGTAAAGCTTTTGGAAGACTCTGGTATTAAATGCTTAATACATGCCATTAGTGTTTTAAAGCTCAAATGTAGTTAAAAGACTGTGTTTGAATTTTTGCAGTGAACTAAAAGCACTGATTCTCAGTGGCTTAATCTGTAGCCACAGCATGGAACTATGACCGAGACTGAGCGATCATTACATTGAAATGCTGCTGCTTCTGTATCCTCAGCCTCGCAGAGGAAGGGGTATTTGAGACTAGGGAGGATTGAAATCTGTAATCCAAATTCTCTCCAGTAAGTCTGTGCACTGTGTGTCTTAGCAGCAGACCCTGGCAGGAACTCCACAAAGAGAGGCTGAAGGCAATTGTCTGTGATTTAGTCCTGCGACAGGACTGTTCGTTCCACCAGGCAAAGGGAATGGGGAGGAATTATCACCCTGAATTTGAGATTTCCAGTCTAACCACCAAGCTGTTACATTTAAAGATTTAGGAAGGTCACTGTCAGAGGATTTGACTACTTGGATTAGTAACAGAGATATTTAATGTTAAATTAGGAGACTTGTTAATGCTAATAGTTAAGAATTGCAAATTATCTGAAGCAATCTAAGATGGTTAAATTAGTTCATATGACAGGAAGATAATTTACTGACAGTAATTTGCAATGTCCCAGGACCTAATTTAATACAGTTCCTGCACACTAGATGAATTAAGCCTATGGAAGAACAAAAGGGGCAAATGGAAATGTTTTACTGGCAAATGAGTATTTCTGTAATTGCATATCTAATTTTAAAAAGTGTGTAGGGATAATGGTAAGGCAGACATCTCTGTAATGTCACTGCCATTTACATGTAAGTGTGTGTGTATTGCATACAAAAACATTTTTTCAGGTAATATGGCTGGAAACTGTGTGTCATTTGTTCAGTTCTGAGCCATGTATCTCCTGGGGATCTGGCCAGGCACATACAAGTCCTAGGAGCAGCAAGTAGCAGGCAGTTACAAGTGCTGCACTACAGCCAGAGAGTTGTTTGGACTTAAGTAAAACAGGATTTTCTCTGTGTGCCAGAACACAGACAGTGAGGTATCACTCATTAGCTTGAGCAGAAGCTCACCTGCTAATCTTCCTGTTTTTATGTTGGTCTGGTTTGTTATCACTTTCTTACAAAAAAGTAAATGTAAAGTTACAGCAAAAATGTACTTAGCTGGAGATACCTAGTAGAGCTACTCCTGTGTTGTTAATGTTTAAGTTTGAGGCTTAGATTTGTAGGAGTGAAAACTCAAAAACTATAAACAAGCAAACCCTCAAATCTGTTCTGGTTAGAGGTGGCATGAGTTTGATAATTGGGTTAGGGTACTATAAGCCAGAGTTCTCAGTTCTCTTTTTTTTTAGGTTTTTTTTTCTTCTCTCCTTCTGGTTTTGTTTTGGTATCTTAAAAAAACTTATATCATTTCAGTCTCTTTTGTAAGAAGTGGGGCTGATCTGTACCCTTCACTAAGACCAGGTATTTCTAAACGGTTTTGCTGTTAGAATGGCTTCTGTTCTCAAGTGTATTTAATGACAAAATCAACAAACAAACTCCCAGCTGTGTGGTAGATTTACAATTGGAAAGTAACAGAACTTGTCTGGGAATTGATCCCAAAACAATCGTTAAAAAAACATTTGTCGTATTCTTGAAATGAATATCCCTGTGATTACAGTATTGAGCACTGTCCCATGTTTTATTTTGCCATTACCTCCAAGGCTTTGCCCTGTGAATCAGTGAGGGAATGCAGCTACTGAACTGAATTTTATTTTCACAGCATGGAGACTTCATTTAAATAACCTGTTTAATCATGATTAAATCATTACTGAAATCAGTAAGCAGGAGCCCTTGATTAAACTATTGATTCTAATCCTGCTTTCTGTTTGTACCTCTATTATTTCCTTCAAAGCTTGCTCTTTAGAAATGATAATTTATGCATTTCTTGTTCACTACTTAAGTATATTTTTGTGCCTTGTGTATTTTTATTGAAAATAAAATAAAAATTGAAAAATTTATTTTCATTATGACCTAAGTAATCCTGTATGCAGTTGTTATACCATAACTTAATTAGAGAAATGATATATATATTTGTTTATCAAAACAACTTTCGTATGTAAAATTTATAATTATTGAGCCAAGGAATCAATGTATTTTTTCCTGCTTATTAGATTTGGATTATCAAGAAAATTTACATGTCTAAATATTTAGATGGAAAGGAATTAGGCTTTTAACCTGTACAGCTGTGGTTATAAATTATGCAGGCAATTGCCTTTTGGGATGTTGCTGATACTGAAATTTTAAAATCACTAGAGCTTTTCTGTTCCATTCTGACTTTTTCTTGTACTAATTACAAAAGAAAAAAAGAAGGAGGGGGAACAAAAACTGACAAAGAGACCTAAAACTTCAACCCCCAACCTTCTTTATGTTAAGGGAAATACTATAACCCTTGATTTGATCTCAGTATTAAAGTCATTTTAGTTGTATTATTGAGGTCATGTAACTTAATGGTCAATTGCAATACTATTTGCATTTTGATAATTCAAAATTTAATTCTAATTAGAGATTTTTCTAGTACTTTTAAAAACACTGCTTTTACACTGAGAAACCATAGTGTTACGTCTTCATCCATCTGCTCTAGAGTTGGCTGTGAATGTGGCGATGGAATCCATATTTGAAGTAATTTTGTCCATTTGTTCCCAGTCAGTGTTGTGGTTCTGTGTCTTTCCACTGGCCGGGTTGCTCCTGGGACCGTATTGGGTTGCTGTAATGCAGTCAGATTTTGGTCACTTGGTTTGTGGCTTCTGGTATTTTTGAGGGGAAGGAAAAATTGTTACTGAACTCATTTTATTGATCTTGTGTTGGTGCACAAAGCACCTGTCATTGCTGCTTTAGTGGGGCCAGTCAATGGCCACTGAGGGTGCACTGGGACACAGGTGGGACAGGAACTTAACATAGGAGCAGACTTTGCTGGTGAAGCCAATTTGCTATGAAGAGAAAGTTTGGCCTATGGCAGGAAAACCAAGTGAAACCTTTGAAGATTTTAGAACAAAGCTTAGACTTTTTTCCATGCTTCCCACTGGTTTTGATAAGGAAGTCAAGATCCATGAATTTTAGAGGGATGATATGCAGACTGTCATAATTTTTATGGTGGCTCAGATGTCTTTTTTGTTTACTTACAAGTCTCCTTTGGTTTTGACAGTAAGGTACTGATGGGTCATCAGGAGTGTAAAACTCGGAGCCAGTGACATGGAGAGGATGCACACATCCAGGGAGCTTTTGATTCAGCATGTTTAAAACTTCCTTTGATTTGGATAAAGCCAAAGGTTTCTCTGTGCCTTCCCCTCGAAACCTGTTTTGTGCATGGGCAACTTACACAATTCTATTAAAAAATACATATACCTGTAGAACTTGTTGCAAGTCTTTTGTCTTGATTTCATTAATGAAGTCACTTTTCTAGAACTCTATTCTGAAGTGCCCTCAGCCTCCTGGCAATGATTGGCCTTTCACGCTTTCCGATTTAAAGAACTGAAATTTTGCTTCAAGCATTGTGGTTGTTTTTCAATGCTGTGCTTGAAGAATTTGTCACTGGAATAACAGGTTATAATCCCTCTTGTTGTGTACCAGATGTGCAGAAGCGAACAAAGTGAGCCTTCACGTGCTTATCTGTGTTGCTCTGGTATTTCTTATCAGTCAGATAGATGGTGCATCACTTCAGTCATGCAGATAATAAAGGACTGACTTCCTTAAGGTGTGCAGCAATCAATAATATTTGGTATCAAGAAATACAGACATCTTTTAGAGACATTAAATTATAAGCAAATCCAGAAAGGCGACTATAACCACAGTGTGCTGTAGGTGTTTAACAAAGTGATCGGATGCTGTGCATGTTGTCCTCTCTGGTATGAAATGCTCTCACTGAATATTTCAGAGTGATGGTTGTTTAACATTACTGGTGCTATCGGTACTTGACTCCATTTTTTTCTAAGAACAAATGAACCAAGCATGCAGATTTTACCACATTAATAAATTCTCAGTGTAACTGCATACTGTCCTTTATCGTAGTTCAAGTACTTGTTAAAAATTCACAATTTTCAGAAGTTAAATCTTTACGACTGCTCTTAAAAAAAAACTTTTTTGCTACTTCAGGAATAATTTCAGGGGAAAAATACTTATGATCAATAATACCATCTCTGCAGCAGAAAACCCTGATAGCTCTTTGACTAAGTTGTTTCCACCTGCTGATACATGAAAGCAGGTGGGAAGTGTGAGCCTCAAAAAAGAGGATGCAAGTGAATACTGCTTTTTGCTGCCTGTGCAGTAAAATGAGTCACTGATAACTGAGGCAAAAAATACTGTTTGTTTCAGAGTTTGCAGTTTGATTTAGCTGGGAATGAATGTAACAAGGAGAAAAAATGGAAGGGCTTTTAATGTTCTGATTTAGCTTCTGGCATCACAGCTGCAGAAAGATAGATTTAGATGTGTCTAAAATGTCTCTAGTTGTAACACTTCTATGTGACAATATGTAGACTTGGATCTGTAAACCAGTGGATGAAGAGAAAGGACTTAATGTTCATATGTCACTTCTAAAATGTTAAACATGGTTTTGCAGACCCACCTGCCGGTACTCGCATGTATCAGCTGGTTTGCTTGGGTTTCTTCTATCACACTACTTGTACATTTTCTTAGTTTTACTGTCACATCCCATCTGCTTTTTCTAGACTGAAAGCACTCTGGTTTCTTTTGAGTCTTAGGCAACATGGGGCCGTTAGCTATGGATAGAACCATTGTAAAGTCCTTTCCTGAGGGAGGAGCTGTCAGCTGCCCTGCAGCCGTGGGCACTGTTCTTAGCTGATCCCATGGTGACCGTAACAGTTCACTTGGTGCCTGCTTTTCCTAGGGTACCCTTACCTTTTCTGTATGGTAAGTGGCATACCGACAGTAAATCTTTGAGGTAACTGCTGTCTCATCCCAACAGCCCAGCAGCCTGGCTGGTTTTCAGTCCTGAGTCGTCTGGCTGTGCTTTGCCTTTACTGTTGTTGCTGTCTCTTCAGGTGTACTGATTAACAAGTGTGTAGTATCATTTCAGGGACTTGCTCTTTACTCAAGAACCTGTGATGATTAAATGATAGTAGCAGTGTTGTATATTTAAGTGTTAAGTCCTATAACTTGATCTTGAAACGATATATGCTAATTCCTTCTTCCAGTAAAGTATATAGAGGAGGGATACATTGTAAACCTATGGAGTTTTTTCAGAACCACTGAAGTAAATGGTAAGATTTTAATGGACTTCAAATAACTGTGTATTTTAGGTCTACATTCTATTAATAGAGATATTTTAGTCCCACTCTTCTGGATGGCAATCTGGAAACAGTAAGAACGTCAAATATCTATTTTGCTCTTACCAAAAGTTAACAGCAATACCTTTTCATTTAATCTAGAATTGACCTGAAGTCATTAAAAGTAAGTTGAGGAGAACCATCTCTGTAGTGCTGAACAGACATGATCTGCTCTTGATAGTATGCTAATGTGTAATGAGGAGCCTGGTTATTGATCAGTAAATGATAACTGAGCATGAAATAAAGGGATTTACATAAACATGTGGTGAATCCTCAGGAAGCTAATGCTTCTTTACAGTAAGTGCTGGGTTCTGTTGGTGTTTATGTGACGCCACAGGGTCTTTAAAGTTCTGATTCACCAAATGACTTTAATAAACAGACTTCCTCTTAACTACTGCTTTGGTTCATCTGTATGCATGGTATTGTGACTTCAGATACCAAGAAGAAAAGGAAGGGGAGGGCAGGGAAGAAGTGAGCTGTGATTTTTGTTGGGGTAGGAGTGGGTTCTCAATTCTCTGCCCTAGCTGAATAGCCAAATTCCCACAGCTGAACTATAAGAATATTGCAGGGCAGGCAGAGTAAAGGTACAGAAGATTAAGATGCCAGGCCAAGTCTGGACTGTGGGACCAACGGATGCATTCACTTCAAACATTTTACTCCCACATCCTCTTTGCAATATGAAAGTAAAATGCCAGTTTGCCTTTCACTGTTTCATGTGTATTAACTGTGTTTGGTAAGTACAGTTGAAACAAAGTTTTAATTGATCAAAACTGAGATAAGAAACATGTGCTCCATATCTTCAGTACAGGTATTTAATACTTAAACAGGGGGGTACAGCATCACTTAATAAGGATTTGCCTTGAATGGAGCTATCTGGCTTGTCAGAAGGTAAATTCTGCTGTTAATAAAAAGGGCATTGACTCAAAAATACAGCACTTGTGAAATAAACTAGCACTATAAAAACAAGGCTACAAAGGGAACCACGTTTATCTTGTGGTTTATGCCTTAAGCATGTGAAAGTGAAAAATGAGTGACAAGTTATTGAGAGAATGATGACCTTTTGAATTTGAGTGACATTTGGCATGGTCAAATAATATTTGTCCCTCCAGCATGAAAAAAGTAAGTAAAACTTCTTTTAAAAAAGCCTGTGTTTTTCTCTTCTCAATTATATTTCTTGCATTGTATGCACAAAGATCTTGCCCCAGAGATGTAGAATAGAAACTGGGTGAGTGCAGCTCTAGGATGTACAACCCACCTATCACTCTGATTAGTCCACTTCATTTTGATGTGAACTTCTGCTTTCTGTGCAGTCTAAATGAGCAAGTAATTTAAATTTTTCTATGGGTTTAATTACGCTGGCAACTGCAGTTAGGGAGTGCAAATGCCAGACTGCTTGCCCTTGCTTCTTAGGCTGTGCTGTGTTTTTTCCATTCTAACCTAGTTTGCTTCCATGGTAGTTTCAATGCAGTTCAAATTTTCGATGGGAGGTGCATCTGTGAGAATGAAATTTTGGACAAGTGTGATATGTGTGATTTTTGTTTTTTTATTTCAATGTGTGCCCAGTGTCTTTGGTTCCTGATGGTTGGGGACATTTTGTCCTGGAGGGAATAGGGCTTGTTAGGAGGAGAGGAGAAGCTCTTTGCTGAAGGGAGCCATGTGATACCACATGTTAATGGTGCTATTCATAATAAAGTTTCTACAGTTTTAGTTGAAGATGAACTTACTTCTGGTTCTAGATAAGAATATGTATTGTGCATTCTGCTGCTGTCTCCTCCACTCATGAGTGGGCTTTGTTGGGTACCATTCTGTAGGTTCCTGCATTCCTCGAGGACACTGGCTCTGACTGTGCATCAGTCTTTGCAAAACCCATGGCGATGATTGAGTGGCTGAAGTCTGGAAATTAAGCAAGTGATGCAGAGACAAAACTGGGTGTTCTTACACACATGCACACACCCATCTTTTGGCTTACCTTCTCTGGGATTTTTTTCTTTAGTTTGGGAAGGAAGAGGATACAGTTACTTAGCTATGGTAGGATGCATCTCATCCAGGAATACAGACTCTCCCTAAGGGTTATATGGAAGATGCCAAAGCTTGTGTCAAATAGAAGCTGATGTTTCAGATGACTCTGCATAAGAAGCGGTAGATAAATTTGTGGGGGGAAATAAAGTAGTAAAAAAAGAATGAAAATCTGCTGCTCAATGCATAATCAAGGTATGCCAGCATGATTTAGACCTAAAGTTTAATTCCAAGAATCTCATTTTCTTGAATCACAGTTACATGATAGACTTTCTACATTTAAGGACAAAAGAAATAATTACATTTAATGTCTTTAATTTACAGTTGCATCATTGCACAAACATGATTTTCTATTTTAATTCAACAGTGTAGATCTTTTGTCAATCATGTGGAACATAAGTAATTGAGTATAGCAGGAATTATACTATCGTTAGGTAATTATTTGGAAGGCTTTGTCATTGAAGGTGAATGCCTGAAATCTCTTTCATGTCTTAGGATTTCTTTCAGTAGAACCATGTTAATCTGAACAGCTGCATAATTTATTCATTCTCTAATCATGATTTTGGTAAATATTAGCATTGTTTGGCAAATAATTTCCTTCAAAACAGAGTATCTTTCTTTTTTAGCCTAATGACAGGATTGCCAAAGTTTGTAGGTGGGGGGCTGAGTGATGACCTCGGCCTGTGTGCTTTTTCTAGTTCCTTGAGGAAGAACTATTCCCTAGAAAATCAGATTTAGCAATCTTAGTGTGCACACCAAGTGGTGCCGATGGAAACAAAATAATAACAATTTACAGAACATGCTTTCATAAAGTTTTAAAATCTGAAATTACTTTGCCAGACAGATGGCTGACAAAATGTCTTAGCTTTGGTGTCACCCTTATTCAAAGCCTGTAGAATTCTTCCTGTTGGAGCTGAGTCCATAATAAAAAGCAACTTGCAGTGTACTAAAATAGACAAAAGTACTTAAAATTTACTATGATTTGAGAAGATGTGGGCTGTTTTTATCCACAATAATGAAGGTATATTAGTCTGTAATGGCACAGAGCTAGAAGCAAATAAGAGGTATTATAAGAGGTTGCAAAAAGGTCTGAGTTGGCATTTTAAAATAGAAATAACTTTTTCACAAATGCATTTGAGAAACTGGGAATCATTAAGAAATGATGAAGCAGATAAAATTATTAATCACAAAGATAGTAAGTGCTTTCTTCAAATCCTATTTCTGTTTAGCAGAAATAAAGTCTGTGTGTGCTGCTGCATGATAAGAGTGTAATGGATGTAAGTAAAAAAAAGGAACAAATGAAAGACTGCTTGGAAATTCTGCCTACAAATAAATCAACAAATACAAACAGTTGTCACCAAGGGAACTAGGAAACTAATTTGCAGTTACAGTGACATTAACTAGAACCAGAAGAGTGTCTGAGGGCTGGAGAAGAGCATGAACAGCTTTTAGGGGAGAACTCAAGTGCATCTTCTATTTGGTGAATGTGTAATGGAATACATAATTTATAGAAATCAATAAATGTCTGGAAGGTAATAAAACAATAAGCAAAAGCACTTACAGGCGTCTGGCAAATTAATCTTCCAAAACTTCCTTTGTTTTGCTTTCCTGGATAGTAGTTTGCCATTAAAGAGAACACAGCAGTGTCTGAAGTTCAAAATACTTCAGAGTGTAACAGTTTCAAATAGCAAAGTTGGATTGCTGAATACATAACATCTTCCCTGAATTTTCATCTTCACTTAAATAAACTGATTTGACTAGTTAAGTATCTATTTGGGATACTCTGCCATTTGGAGACAAAAGAAAATAAACCCCATGTGTATCCTGCTCGAGGGAAGAGTCTGTGTCAGGAGCAGCTGGTCTTTCACAGAGCTGTATCAGTCTGTTAAGAGGTCATAATTACATTGCCTTTTTATATGGTGGATGTTCTGCTTAGAGGAGGTCTATGGAAAGATACAGTCTGAGAACTTAATGTATTTGGTTTCTAGGCCATAGAATCATAGAATAGTTTGGGTTGGAAGGGATCTTAAAGATCACATAGTTCCTACCTTCTGGTTTACCTCTGCAGAGATGCAAGAGAAAGTGTTTATTTGTTTGATTTGTTTCTTTCAAAATGTGTACAGGAAATGAGTATTTGAGTTACATCACACATTCAATCCAAACATATTAAAGAATAATGGTAAATTTCTGTGCAATTTCCCTTTTTTTGGAAAGCAACAGCTTTAACAGGCTTATTAGGTATAATAAATGTCAGCAAAAGGACGTGGATTGTCAAAAGGGAACTTGGAGATGGGTCATATGTTGATTTTTGTTTTTTCCTTAGTATGGTTTTTTAACAGAAAGCCATCCAATTTTTTTTTAGGAGAGAGAAAGAGAAGGAGAAAACCTGAGATTTGTACTAATTCTCTGTTGAATAAAAATAGTGCAGTATTCCATAGTACAACAGAAGTGAGCCTTGGAGATCTGTACCTGGCTAGCTGCATTCTCTGCAGCTTTCTCTTAGTTATCTTAAACTCCTGTAGTTCTTCATTTAGGGAACCTGAAACTCCTTCAGCTTTGAAGCATTCAGTAGATTTGGTAAATGAGTATTTTTCATTTTAAGCACTGCATGTGGCATACTGACTTTTCGAGGTTTGCTATCTTGCTGTTGTCTGTGCTGCCAATCATTTTGGGTTTTGTGGTTCTGCATGGTGCTGGTTTTGACTCTGTGGTGTTCTTAGAATTATTTAGCAAGTGATAATAGCTGTAAGTCACAGCTGAATATGCCTGTCGATTGGATTTAGTTTTCCCACAGCAAGACTTCATAGCCTGGTTTGCTGAAATATGAGGTTGCAGACAGTTTCCTTGCTGAGGAGAAGAATAATGAACTGCAAAACACATTCTGTTGCTATGAGCTTTTCAAGTGGATTGAGCTATTCATTGGAAAAAGAGTGTGCTACAGCAATTAAGTTCATCCCTGTGCTCAGTAGGCTTGCCATTTTCAAAAATTAGATGGACGTCTGTGTTGCAAAGAGGCTAATGTTTTGTTGATGGTAGAAATTATTAACTAAGACTGAAGCTGGAAACATGCAAGGAATGGAGGCTTGGGGCACAGTATGAGGCTGTAAAGGAGTTCTTTCACATTGGTATAAAGTCCCTTAAGACTGTGTCACACACTGAACTGGTTAAAACACTCTTTGTGGCAAGCGGGGAAATAGAAACTCTTTGGCTTTAACACTGTGCTGCTTTTTTTATGTGTAGGTAGAATCTCATTGCTGAGACAATGGTGGTCAGTGAAGGAATTTACTCATTTTAAGAGTTTCATCAGCACTGCTTTTCAGCATTTACCATTTGCTGTATGCTTTGTCTCTGAAATGGCATCTTTGTTATTCATGTGATCTCAGGGAGCTTTTAAGTTCATATGAATCTCCAGTTGCTCTTGGAGGAAAAGGTAGGTATGACTCAGACTATGTTGAGGTATTAGAGTCAATATGGTGAAGTGTCTTTTGAAGATGAAAAGGAAAATAATCATCAGAGGACTTTCTTTTAGCCTTTACGTTACTGAAGGAATTTTCAGCTTAAGTATATTTTTCTGTTAGTTTTCCCAAAATACCACCATGAAAATGCAGTGGAATCTCTACAGTCTGAGTGCTTTTAAGGAAACACAATACAGAAATGTCATTGTCAATGCCAGAGGTATTCTTTTGGTACAGGAACTGAATAGTTGTTCTGTTCTTCATTACATTTTAATGTATACACTGACTGTCTTTCAGGAACTCCAGGAAAGAACTTAATGACATACGGTTCGAGTTTACTCCAGGCAGAGGTAAGGCTCCTGCAATTGAATTATTCTCTTAGTGCTTGAAATGGTATTTTGGAAATTGATTACTGCTTGTGGTTAATACAGCCTGCTTCTCTGAGTGTTTCCTACTGTGCAGAGCTTTATAGTGAGCTCACTTGAGTAAGAATTGCAGATGTATGTAAATTCTAGTGGCAAGGTTGCATAATATATATATTAGAAGACATGATTTGCAGTATACTTTTACCAATTTTGTGTCGTTTTGAAATGATCTATGTGGTATATAAGGTCATGCATAGCAATATTTACAGCTTTCAAATTCCCATTTCAACATTTGGAAAACGTCATAGGAAATGGAATTATAGTAGCCATAAACGTGCATGTGGTGATGGTGGTAATGTTTGTTTCTTTCCCCTTTGTAATAAAAGAAGGTCTTTGAATGAGTATAAAGTGTGCACCATTTTTCAAATGCTGTCCTCAGCTAAAAGCTGAGCTGGATCTCTAGCTTTGGTATTATCACCAGAAAGAAATTCTGGTACTGAAACTTCAAACTCTACTGCCTGCTTGTAGAACTGTATAGGCTTTCCAGTGCTAAGAGTTTTAAGAACTTACGTGGTCACCTTTGTTGAAAGAAAACCAAGAATTACTGGGATAAAGTGCACAGGAGGCTGATATGTTGAGTAAGAAGGTATCATCCTTGTTAAATCCCAACCCTTTGAACTATGAACACATTTCATATTCCTCAGAAGTCAGTATTTACTATATTTAGAATAGCCTTCCAAGAGTTTTCACCTAAAAAATGAATCCAGATTTGAAGAGGTGTTTCTTTTCTGATAAATCACAGTCTCTTTAATGTGCAGTAGTTCTGTGCATAGATATTTTCTGTGTTGTCTACCTGTTTTTCTCATTGATTTTGGCCATGAGTAATAATGATAGAGAGCTGTTACTTAACTGGGCACAGAGCATCTTGGTTTGTCAAAAGAATTACTTGGGAAGCAGTTACATAAGCAATTTGAGAATTCTTACTTGGTCAAAAAATAAGAGGATGTACCTGGACTGTTCCTGGTGATCAGCCACTGAGGCAGCCAGAAGGCTGCTCTGGTTCTCATCTCCAGAGCTCTCCAGAAGCTGCAGCTAGCTCAGCTTTGTTTTTCACCTGTGTGTGTTCCTTGAAGAAATGATGCAGCTTCATGTAACTGCCTCAAAGCATGTGCTCCATACAGATTTTTGGTGTTGGGAACACATTACAGCTGAGATTTAGCTGGAATTTTGCTTGTTCCCGCTGATTCTGCCTCCTTCCCTTTAAGCCTTCTAAAGTCTTTATCCAGGAGCAAGTACTAGTCACAGAGACTTAGGAATTAACGCACTCAGGTACAGCAGTTAATAGAAAGTCAATCCAAAGCTTTGAATTTCCTGAGTCATAATACTTAAAAGCTGTTTTAAACCTAAAGCTCAAAATAATGGCTGTTAAACTACTTTGCCCCACTGGTAACAAACAAGAAAGCCTATACACCATATCTCTGCCTAGATATGCAGAACAATGGAGGAGATAAAAGAAACAATGAAAATCACACTAAAGCATTGTTTATTTTCTTGGCTGTGAAAATACTGAATGTGTAAAATGTGCAGAGTATGTAGTTAGATAGTGAAGGAAATATGTGGGTGGCCAGGGGAGATCCGTAGGGGGTTTGCAATGAATCAAATCAGCACCTCATGCAATTTGCTGTGCAGAGGCTGATAAGATGATTATCTTTTTTCTTCCTTATTAAAGATAATTTTGAATTCAAGCTGCCTCCATGGGTGTTTTTGAACTAAAATATATTTTTGTTAAATTGCATTAGGTGACTGATGCTTTTTTGTTGTTTTCGTGGCTCTCATCCTTGTTCATTGCACCTTTTGCACAGACACAGCAGATGGCGTTTCTCAGGAGCTGTTCTCTGCAGGCCTCGTTGATGGCCATGATGTAGTTATAGGTAAATTACATTTTTGTTTGCTATTATGCTCTTGTGACAAGTTTGTGTTAAATGGATGTGAAAAAATGTTTTCTCTGATGCTGGTTTTCACAAAATCCTTTTTGTCCTAATTTTGCTTTCTTGTATGCATAGTTCAGTCAACAAGACAATTTTGATACCTGTCCAAGGATTGCTTTTGGAAGTCAGAACTCGTCAGTGGTTGAGAGGGAGGATGTAATATAGTTCTCCTTAAGCATTATTTGCAGTTCAGTGATTGATAATTTTTGTGATAACTTAATTTTTTTTTTTGTTAAAAAATAAAGTAATTTTTCAGTAGGATTTTACAAAGTGTGCTTTGGCAGCTCTGAAGTTAGTAAGCCATCTGTTTGGGTTCATAGGAGTACAAGCCAGACAGAGTTCAGGAACTATGGAAATTGCACCTAGAGATATTATTTCTGTGGTAAACAAAGTGGTAATCAGAAGTGGTTTCTGGCTGCTGAGAGGAAAGATCTGTTTTTCTAGCCTGTGCTTCAGTAATTTTGTAATTTGTTCTTGTGGTTAAAATTGAGCTGAATTTTTAGTTAAATGTATCACATTTTTATTTATTCCAAAGCTCAGTGTACCCATAAACTTTATAAAGAGAAAATGCCTTTATAGATTCTTAACCATTAAATTCAGCTACATTAGATACACTAAATACCTTATGTTTACTTTTAATATATTACCCAGAAAGAAAACATACAGATTTAATGAAAACCCGACTGCATTTTGTACAAACTTTTGTGCCTTCAACATTTGTGCATAACTCAGTATCTCTTTAGCAAGATCCACAAATGCATTACAGGTGGAAGACTATCTCTAAAATCCTCAGGGTTTAACTAAGGACTTAAATATTTCAACACATCTGGCTCATTTAGAGCTAATGCACTGAAGGGTGACTCATAATGAGTAGCCTGCGGGGAGCTCTGGCAGCTTGAGGTCCAGTTCCCCAACTGCTCCCAAGTCATTTCAGTGATACCTGTTGTGTGTAAAAGGTGAGCTTGAGGAAGTGTATTTTGTGAAACTGGCATGTTCCATGGAGGTTCCCACTGTGCTGAATTTTTGGTAAGGTGGAAACTTAGAGGTTCAAGGTGGAAAAAAATGTGTTAGGAGAAAAATCACTGCTGCTGTGGTTGTGGCAGAACTATAAATAAATGATGGAGGAAATTCTCCAAGTGTGCAAATTATTATTCACACATATATGTGTGTGTATTCGTGTATCATAGTGAATGTGCTTGTCTTACAGCTATGATAACCTAAATAGTAATTTTTATTACTTTAAAGAAAAAAAGAAGAAAGGTAAAATTGGCAATTGCTTTCAAAGAAACTTCCAGTTTTCAACATGCAGTCCACTAGTTCCTACTTAATTATATAAATGAGGAATAAATCTATATAGTTACTAGTGGGATTAGTTTGAGTCTTGCCTGATAGAGTAAGTGATGAACTCTTGGGCTTAGAGTGTGTTCTCTGCCCATGTAGATCTGAATCATAGTTCTGAAGTCTTTCCTTTCTAGTTAAGAAGACAAAAACCAAAACCCAACTGTGAATTTGAATGAGAAATTGCAAAAGCAGCAATGTAAGCAATGTTCCTGTTTTCAGTAATAATTTAGTTGCTGTTATTTATTTCCTTGGCATTCACGTCTCTGCCCATAGTTAGTATGTCAAAATAAGGATTTATTGAGGCTCTGCAAAGTAGAGGTATTCTGTTTCAGAACCTAACTTCAGCACATCAGGGAGTCTTTTCCAAATATATTTTTCCATGTTCCAAGTTTCACATAAATGATACTGAAGTAGCATGGCTGCTGTTCCATCTTCTTAATAGTTTTGTCAGAACAGTATCTGTAATTCATAGCTGAACTTGGGACAGGAGGACTTGTGAAGATCTTATGGGGGGAGGAGATTACCAAGTACTAATATATATAGCAGAATGTGACCTACCTTGTTTCTGCACAGACCTGTGTTTCAAATCTCATCCATCATGATGGAGATACTTGTTAGAGTTATCTTCAGCATCTTGATGACTATCAAACTGTTGTCAAAACCTGTGTCTGAAAGCCAGCACTTGCTTTCTACATTGTTACAGGCAAACAGTTTTTTTCAACCTTGAACTCTAACTCATTCTTCTGCATAGACAATTTATGAACACAATTTACTGTAATATCTCAAGCTCATTAAATATCCCTACTAGCACTGTTGGGCAGCAGGTCTAAATTTTTATTTTAAATGTTCATTTGAGACTAGAGTGAGGTTTAGAATGCTCAGGATCATCAAAATGAAGGGGAAATTATGAAATCTATATGTACTCATCCCTCATCTTCCTGGCTAATGCACCCCATTAGACACATGTAGAGTCAAGGTCTGAGATAGGATAAGCATTAAAGGATAAGCATCCAAATATATTCTACTTACCTTGTTATAAAAACTGTTTATAAACCTTGTTTTGAACATGCAGTGGTTTGCCTAAGTGTTCTTCACACCCTCTGGAGGAAAAAATCAATTTGAAATACTAATCACCTATTTTTTCATAAGTTTCTGGTAAAAGGTATAATTTGCCAGTTATATTAATATTTAATTTATCAATAAAACCAGTTATCACAATTTCAGTCTTATTCCTTTTTTTCCCTCTTCTCACAGACTGTAGAATGTAAAACACTACCTTGAGATCAAATACCCTTACTATGTAGTTGAGAATTTGGTAGTTTAATAACGTGTTATTGGAACTGAAGTAGGTAGATTTCTAGCACTAATTTATTTGACTTTCCATTTTTATTTGGTGCTTCTGTTCATGAAAATATGTTGATTCTCTTGGGTGGAAATTTTTCCATCAGCTACCTAAAGAAAAGTTCAATCTTGTGTATTATTTTATCAGTTCTCAGTTTGCCCATTTTTGCTCAGACCCCTGGTTATTAATACCCCATGTTAGTGAATCTTAATGTGAAGACATTTGAGGTCCACTATTATTCCATAAACTTGTTATGTTTTTTCAGCTTCAGCAAGGGTATTATTTACAGTCTTTATTTGTCAGTAGAAGTCAATCAGGAATATATGACCCTGATGTCTCTTCCATGCCTTTGAATAACCCAGTGGAACTGGTTAGTTGTTAAAGCTTTGGTCCCAACCACCCCTCCTTGTATTTTCTGGGGAGGGGGGGGGTTGCCTTTTAGAATAAGATAGCCTGTTGACAAAATGTTAGTTAATGTCCTTGATGTCTAAAAAGACATGAATTAGTCTAAAGCTTGGTTGTCTGTATGGAAAAATGAATTAATAACCTAGTGAAATCAGCACAGATTTGGTACTCATTGGGGTAGCACAGCTTGCACCTACGAGTATTCTGTGCCTAATTTGAAGCATTGTTTGCCACCTTTCTTTACTATTGGTGTGTATTGGGCTGTTCTTTGGGAGATGAGGGTGGTTTGACTTGGTACTGTTCTTCCTCATGCCTGGTACTTTACACAGACATGAAACTGCATATGTTGCTGGTTTTACCATGTTTACAGTTTTGGGACTCAGAACTCGTAGGAACCACAGGACTCAAATAGGTTTAATAAAGGTTTTAAGCACTGTGAAATTGTATTCCTGTTCACTAGGAGACCATTTTCAGTCTCTCAATGTTCCTTTCAAGATAGAACTGCTTTGGCCTTCTGTTGTCTTGTAGCTGCCTTGTTTAAGCTGTGTTTTCTGATTGTGAGGCTGCAAATCAAGCTGCTGGATATTATTATAGCATCAACTGTTGAAATGGAGATAATTTTCACTGTCTTTTATTTATATCTACTGATTCAGCAATGCACTTTGAGAATTTAGACAAATTTGTGAGCCTTAATCTCCCTTTGATAAATTCCTAATGACAGCCTCTTCATAAATAATACATTTCTAAACGTTTTTAATGTTTCTGCCATATCAGTGTCCAATAGCTTCCTCAGAAGAGAAGCCAGGCTTGCTGTTGATCTTTCTCTTTTCTTTTACAGCTTTCTTATAAGAATCATGTCTAGGTCCTTGCAGTTGTCTAGCGATAAACACTCGTTACTTAGTTGCCACAGATTTCCAAGTGCTTCAATATTTCCCTTGCTACTGTTCCCAAGGAGCATAAACAAAAGGGATTTTATGACTGGCATTCTGAATGGGTGAACTAATGGAATCCCACTACACTTAAATGACCTTTTTGGTCTCTCTTTGAAAAGCCCTTCAGTGTTTCAGGCAGACAGTTTATGAGCCATTAGATGATAACAAGACAGACAGAGATCTGGAGGAATTGTTACCAAATGCTCTAAAGGCATAGTATACTATATCATACATAATCCAGTGCTAGCTATGTTTTAAAACTTAGTTTTGATTTTGTTCTGAACTTGCAAATGTGTGAAAAGCACGGTGTAATATGAAATATAAATGAATGTACAGATTACAATGAACCTCTTGCAGTATGTGAAACTGCCTCAAGAGCCTGCCTAATAAATGCAGCCCTTTGGAGGAAAACCCTAACGGGTAGCTGAATTTTTGGGAGAGAGAATTCCACTGAAATGTATTCCCTGCCACTCAGGCATCCTTCTTCCTGAGACCCTTACAGGAGAACTCTGCATTAATCCTCAAGCCAGCAGACTCCCAAGGCAGTTAATTATGGTGAGCTTGGTGTATCAGATGAAAAGGGTAAAATAACTGCCTGCAGTTGGGAAAGAGGTAATATTTGAAACAATCAACAGGAAAGCCAATAAATCTATGGAGCTTTGAGCCTAGGTCTCTAACAGCCATACTGTTGATGAAGTAGGGAGCAGCTGAAGGTGGCTATTTTTTATAGACTGAGTTTTGGACTACATAAAAAATATTTCACTTTTAACTTATTAAAAATATTTTTCATTTTCTCAGAGCTTATAATTTTTCTCTTTTTTTGGTGACAGTTATTTTGTGGCTGAAAAATGTTTTCTTTTCCTCATATGTGAATTTCAGCATTACAATATGCAATAGCTTTGCAAACTGTTGAACCTAAGCATACTTTCAGAGGTTGCCCATCCATTATTTGCAAAATGGGAAAGGAGATGAATCATTATTCTTTTGAGAGCACCCCAGAAATATCATCTCAAGCTTTAGATTCTGCTTGTGTCTGTGTTTATGCCAGATGGCTGTGGCTCAGTTGGCTGGGTGGGTATTGTACTGGAAATAGTTTAGCTGTACTTCATATAGCTTTATTTACTGTCTCATTAATTTTAGCTCGTCCAGAAGTTTTCCCTCTTCAGAGCCATTAGGGTTAGGTTTCATGCCATGTTAAGAATTTTAAGTAACCAGAGAGAACCATGTCACATTAAAGGAGCAAAACAGCTATTTGAGACTGCCTGAAGGATGGTTTTTCTCTTATATTTATTTGTGATCTTGAAGGTGGCCTTTTTTGTTTTGTTACCTCAGCTTGTATTGATCACTTATTTAAAAATTATAATTTATGTGGTTGGCCAAAATTGTCATATAGCAAAGAGTGATTTGTATTATATACATGCTAGACATTCTATTTATGTGGGGTTTTTTTAATTTATTACATCTGCAATTAGCAGCCTGTGTTGAGTATATTTATGTGCTGGGTTTGACCTTTTATCCTCCTGCATGTTCCGCAAATGCAGATATTTTGTCAGAGTGGCACAACTATTTGTCACTGAGAAAAACCTGCAAAAGAACCTGGAATGATTTGTGGTATGTAGGTTGATTAGATGTCCTTCAGAAGCCTTCTGAAGAAAGCGGAGCAGCACCTCATTTATTGCTGTAAACAACAAAAAGCCTCTTGTGGTAACTGCTGCTAATGTTTGAAGAGGGCTTTTGCTCCAAGGCGTGAAGTATACTCTATTTACTTGAGGCTACTGCTGGCAAAGATTTTTCCATCATCACTTAATTTTTTTCTGCAGTTATCTTGTTCGTGTTTCTTCTTCTGACTTTTATAGGAGCATGACCATAACATATTGAGAAAAGACTCTGCAAAATAAAGTTGAGTATAGTATATTGAGGTCTTGTAGAAACAGTGAATTCCCAACAGGATTTTAATTATCAATTAGTGCTGCTTGCAGGCAAACTAATCTATGAATTTCACAAGTACAACATCCAAGGCATGACTCTAGAGTACTTCAAAGACAAATGGCTCTGTCAATAGGAACTGCAATATACTTAACTTAGAGATAACGTAAAAGTAGACTCAGAGACATGTATTTTACAAAGCACTCCACTTTTCCAAATAATTTAAGTATCAGTGGAGAGAACAATTTCTGCCTCTCAAGAAAGGCCTAAAATGAAACTCCTTTTCACTTTAGGGAGAGCAGTACTGTATTAAATTGATTTCTTCGCCAACTTGCTAGACAAGAATTGTTGGGAGTGCAGGGCAGGGAGAGGTGATGAGAATGGGATGGTTGTTTTCCTCCTTAGTGTTTGCAGATGTAATGGGGTTCATCTGCACTTAGAAACTTTAATCTCATTTGTTGTATTTAAGCCAAATTAGAACTTCGTATGTGAACTGTACGAGGAGGGTTAGTGGGTCTCAACCTAGTGAATCATTTTCCTTGATGAAAAGAGCTGGGAGAGATTTTCATCAGTAAAACCTAATAGCAGTTCCACTTAAAAGTAATTATTTTTCTTACTTGCCTGATGTGACTGGTAATTGTGAATGGGGCTGAACAGTAGCGGCAACTGCTTTTAAGTGAGAGCATTGCTTACTGCCATGAGCATATGCCTGTCATGAATTTTTAGGTGTCTTTTGGGGAACTTTGCATGCTTAGTGGTCCAAACTGTGTATGTTTAGTAACAGTCCTAAATTTTTAGAAGTATATTCCTAGGAGTGATAATTCAGTTATAGTTAATGCAAATGATAGTTCAATGTAATTGCATGTAAAGTAGGATGAGTATTTAACTGTAGAATATGTTTTTGTATTTATAATTTTGAGCATGTCTTCACTGTCATTAGGGTGGGATCTCCAAACCTTCTGGAGAAATAATTGGAAGGGACTGCAGGCTGGCATTCAGGAAAGATTTTCACCTCCTTGGGTGGCTTCTACTGACTGTGCTTCAGGCTCTGTTTCCAAAGGGAGTTAACTAAAGTAGAGATGCCATGGACACCTGCAGTTCATGGGTTAGTGCTGTTTTCCTTAGCTGACTAGATCAGGCTCTAAAAGATTGCAGTTACCAGCTGAGCCCAGATCATCAACGTTTTAGTTGCAGAGAGGCACATCCACCTTACTGAGGTCCTACTGAGTCCTTACTGAGAACCTTCGGCTTGCACTAATGTGAGAAAAGGAATGATTGTCTCATCCCTAAAGAAAATGGGCCATATTTTAAATAGTTTTCTGACATACAGAGTTACGTATCCAGACAGTTTGCCTCTAATTGTTGCCCTTTTGGTCTAAAAAAGGACAAGACCCAGCAAAATAAAAGCAAAGAGTTAGAAAAATGAAAAAGATACCAACAGGATGGTATGGTTTTGCTAGGTAATTATGTGAAAATATTTGACTCTTAGCTGATGATAATTACATGTGCTTTCAGATATTGTAGGAAGAGTAGGCTTTGGGGAGGATTCACATTCACAGTGGCTTGATTGACTGTGATAAATGACATTATTTTGGCAAAATTATTTATAGTGCCATTCTGTAAAGACCAGAAAATGTAAAACCAAGTACCAAAGTCACAGGTGAAATGCTAGTTTTACTTGAAAATGCTGAAAATGTATGATTAAATTAAAAACATCTCACTGTGGGAAACTACAGGTATGACTTTTTAATGTAAACTTGTATTCTGAATTATGGTCTCTTTGTAGGTCTGCTTTCTCACTTTCAAGCATACCCTGAAAACATCTGGCATTACTCCCTTAAATCCTCCAAATTTTCTGTTTGATTACACATGTTCCACTCGAGTTATGGTCCATCAGAAGAGCAAAAATAAAGCATATTTCGTATGTAAATTTTTTGACTTGAATTCGTATTAAAAGTAAAGACAAGTGAGTAAATAAAACTGTGTCCCTGGAGCCTTTCACTGAGCACTGTTCTCAGAATATCAGTTTTCTTGAAAACTGATAACCATCTAAAATACCAGTCCTTTCTGTTGTTACAGTGTTGAGGTAACAACAGCAAAGTAATTAGAATTAACTATTTGCATATATTGCAGGTTTATCTTTTACTATTTTTAGTTGGAAATTTTTAATCTCTTCCCTGGTAAAGAATGAGCAGGAAGGGTTAGGGTTTTCCAAGACTTTGATACCATTTGTGAAGTTTTGGGTACTGCTTTCCACTGTATTATGGTTCATTGAAACACTTGCTGATCGTGGGATGCTGTTTGCAAGCACAGTAATGATAACTTTGCCAGTAACTGTGCCCAAGGGCAGCTGGAAGTTTTTGCACTCTGGGGAAATTGTCCAGCATGCTGAGTTGCCTTAGTTGTTCTACAACTGTTCAATGTAAAAGGAAAGGCAGCCCCTTCTGAAGACACTCAAAGCCCATATTTTTGTAACATTTTATTTAGATGAAGTTAGAAATCTCTAGATTTAGGACCCAACTCCTATCTGTTTTTGTAGCACTTCATTTCAGTGAAGCCAGCCAACACTAGCCAGAGAATTTGTTGTTTTGTTTTGTTTTGTTTTGCTTTAAAGACATGTTTTACAGAGATTTGGATAAGCCAGAGCTGCTCTTGAGTGCATGATCCTATTCTATATATTTTTAAGATATAAAAAATTGAAGCTATTCTAACGCGACTCCAGGAGCTGTGAGGCTGAATGCTCTTTTTTACCTACATATGAGGTTCTAGGTATTAATTGTAATGAAAACATTATCTATGTTTGCATGTTTTTTATCTGGTAGGAGGCACTGCAGTAAAATTGACTTACAGATTGTGGAAGTGAATTGTGTGATGAAAATAAAAACGGTTTGTAATGACTAGAATAAAGAAGATTATGAATAATGAGGCTTAAAATGGAAAGCTTTTCTATTATAGTGAGTGTAGTTGAGTTCATCTAACTGTGAAGGGTAACTTTTTTTCTTTCCAAAAACTGTTGTCTACAAAATCTACCTTATGCTTGCTTTTAAGTCCTGTTTTTAGTTTCAAAACCACTTTCATTTCTGGCTAAATTTATTACAGGTATATAAACAATCCTTGGTGCAATTTTAATTGTATAAAGAAAATGAGACGCCCCCTAACCTCCAAGTGATTTCCATTTAACAGTTGTAGATTGGCCTCATTGTTTACTTCTCGAAAGTCTCTTGCTAAATGCTGTACTTCCCCTGTGAGGCCAATTTCTGTTACTACACAGTGAATGGTGTTTGATCAGGCACCGTAGCAGTGAAAGTGCTGCCATCACAATGTTACATTCTACTTCCACTGATGGAAGTAGAAACCTGAGTTTGTAGCAGTAGGACATTGAATATGCAAATTTTGCTGTGTCTCTTCCACCATATGAAGTATGTGGGAAGGGTTATTTACGGAGAGCATCTAGTTTTTTGCTTCTCTGCTTTATGGTACTTACCCATTCAGTGTGCTAAGAAATGTCTGCTACTTAACACCTGTTTATTTCCTCCTTAGAATCTTGTTTCAACAGCTCTGCCAAGTGTGAAGTCTGTATCTCATGCTCAAGTCCTGTTGATGGCATCTTCTGCTCATAAGTCAGCCTTGAACAAATGCCCTCAATGATTCAGTCTGAGTTCAGGAGCTATGACTGTGCAAAGCTAGGGAACAAGTTTAGTAAACATACAGAGCTCAAAATAGCCAATTTTTTTTTGTCAAAGTAAATAGTAAATTTAATGGCAATATTGTTGAAAATACCATTTAAAATGTAACTAAAGTGTTTTGATAGAAAAAGAGGTTTGGTTTTGGTTTTTTTGGTGCTACTGAGCTGTAACACACCACCAAGAGTCTGTGTGGGTGCTGATGTCAGCCCAAAAAAGGGACAGAAGCATATACATAGTTAAGAGGGGACAGTGAGCTCAGCCTTCTGCTAGAAACTTGTGCTGAGGTGGCCCTGGCTATAGCAGAAACATGATATAAATCATGCCAGCCATCAACTTAGCCATTGCTGTGTGATTCTCGTGCTTTCCTTGCAGTTGTATTTGTGTGCTTGTTAATTTTTATATGGAATATACTAAACTGAAAATAGTTATTTTTTTCCTGTCATTTGGTTTTCAGGCAGATTTTCCCCCTGAATCAGTTCTCATAGTCACAAAGTATCAGTGACTGACAAGAAAAGAGGCAGGATTTTTGGCAGCCCAACTGCCCTCTGACTTTGAGGAAACGGGTGGAGAATGATTAAATGATTCAAGTGGTAATTTACAGACATGTATGTGTGTAGAATTAAGTAAAAGATTCAACATAAGGCTTGATGTCATGTTGAATGCAATTTTCTATAAAGCATATTTTTTCATACTTTATTTTACAGTTGCTGCTAACTTACAGAAGATAGTAGATGATCCAAAGGCCTTGAAAACATTGACATTTAAGTTGGTAAGTAAAAGCATGAAGGGAATAAACAAACTAATTATCACAATATTCACGCAGAATTGTTTCTATCTCATTTATAGCTATTTTGTGGAATAAAATGATGACTGAAATTGCCATATATGAGAGAAAAAGCTTCAACCCTGTTCTGCCAGGCCAGCTCCGTAACTGTGTGTGGGGAAGGAGATTTCAGTCACATGAATTTTGAGGAAGTCTGAGGTTTAGGTGAGAAACTGCAGGAAGAAATCCCGTGGGAAGAATTTCAGAAACAAGCAAAGCAGAGAAAACTGTATTTCCTGGGTTAACACTCCTTTAGCCTCACTCCCTTAGCTCTACCCTGGCTGCAGTGTCCTCTGGAACATTCTGTTCCAATCCCATTTTTGCTAACACCTGGCACCATTTTTCTTGCAAGCAGATCACCCTCTTCACTGCTTGCTTCTCCTTAGTTGTTCTTTCCAGCCTTCTTTCAGCTGATCATCCACACCTGCAAGTTAATCTTGTTCCCACTTTATCTCATTACTGTTTCTCCTTCCCCACCTCTTTAGACAGTCTTCTGTATGTCCATCATCACATGCTGGGTTTGGGCCTGGGACTTCTTTCTATGCTGCATTTTGTGCCCTGGTCCATGGGTCCTAATTTTCGTTGATTTTGATGGTGTCATGATAGGTCTAGTTTAACAGTAATAAATTTAGATTGCAGAAACTTAAGTCAGAAGTGATGTACTCTGTTTGTTTTTACTTCTTACTGAAATTAAGTTGAAAAATGTATACACCTGAAGCTATCAAATTATTAGCTATGGAAATACCAACTTTTTTATCCATTAGCTTTCAGCACCTTTTGCTTAGAGTGACTCAGTCACATATGAAAGACTAGAATGAATGTCTGTTAGATAAGCTTTGTTTATAAAAGCAGCTGCTTCAGATGGGGTGTAGAGAGTCATTTTTAGACCTTGTTGATGGTAATATATTAATCAGGATTGTTGTTCCCATGTCATTCCTTAAATACAGATTTGAGTAGTTGTAGCTGACTCATTTGGACTCTTTTTCTCTTCTGCAGTCCAGTAAAATCTCCAGAATTTGCACATTTCTTGTGAGAAGGGGTTGGGGGTGGGGAATAAAGACATGTAACTCAAATTATTTTTTTTCTGTCACCTTTGCTATAAATATAGTGTAAAAGCTAATGCTTCCCTTTTTGCAGCTGATCTGTGCTCTTGTTGTCTAAACATCTGAATTGGCTTTATTGTGTAGTCAATGGCTTCTCAGTAAGAGCATTTAGATACATAGATAATCCAGAGGCTCTGCAGAAGTCTGAGTTTCTTGTTCAAAGACTTAAAATAGAGGCTTGAAATTCCAAAATGTAATAACTCATAGTATCCAGATTATGTATGTTGAAAACAAATCCACTTGAAAATTTAGCTTGAGGTATATCTATGATTCACTTGGATTTATTGCTGGGGTGCAGTCAACATCACATGGTATTTCAGATTGCAGTGAGTAAATGCTGCTCATTTACCCACCAGAATCACCCTACTCCTTACCATAATCACCATTAATAGACAATCCGAACTCAGTGTCTTTGTCCCTTCTCAAGGCAACTTTCATTGGCTAGGTAACAATTCCTGAAAATATTTTTTAGCATAAGTTGCTTCCTGATACTTTTGACCTAGGTTTCCTGCATTAGTTCCCTACTTCGCAGGGGAAAAAACATAACCACAAGAAATATACTAATTTATTTTTATCCTTGGATTAATTAAATATATGTCCCATTTCTGCGTGTTTCTGTATTGTGAAGTTGCTAAATTAATTGTGGCCCAGGAGAATTCTGTTACATGTTTGTATGCCCTGCTGTGTCTTTGTTACTTCTTAGCAAGATCTCACTGAATTTGAGAGCACTTGTATAGAACCGATTAAAACACATTTTGTTGATAAATGTTTAATGGACAGTGGAGGTCTAAATGTAGCTAATCCTATATCCATTCAGAGAATTCTACTGAAAAGTATTCCTTCCTCTAGGATTAGTTACTGCTGTTTTATGGACAAAGAATCTGGTTAATGTATCCCTGCATGCAGATTGCTTTTGCTGGTATTTTGCTGGTATATAGTATTTCTATTCAAACAGCAAGCATTTCGTCTTTGGCAGAAAAAAACAAAACAAAACCAATTAATGTCTTAGGTATTTTTGTCTGTAATTATTTCCAAAATGGTAAGGAAATTTTTTAAAGTGAGATACCTGGATGGCAGGGGTTGGAGTCTCCCTCTTTAAACAGTGTATCTTTGATCTTAAAATTATGTCATTATGCAAAACATATATAGTATGAAATCTTCCTTAGTTGTCTTGGCCAACACAGAATAAAGATTTCCCTACAGGATCCAGCTGTCCACACTTTGGAAAGGAGGTTGATTTAATACACAAGTAATCTTGGCAACACTCAAGGAAACAAAATTATTGCACAGCATAATTTGCATTTTATGTAAGGATTTTTCTTATGAAAAAGGGTGGGGTAAAACCTCATTAATGAAAGAGTGCATTCAGTCACTACTGAATACTTTTATGTTGCAGTTTGTGTATAGTAGTTGTACTTACGCTAAGCACAAAATCTAAACTAATAGATTCCGTGTGCATTGAATAGATATAAAATGGCATTTATTGATAAGGAAGGCATTTAAAAGCCTGTATGCATCTAGATATGTTACTTAGCATGCCTTTGAGGAGACTGATAGCTGGCTAGAGTGTAGAATAATGTTAGCAGATTTAGCTCTTTTTAGCAGTGTAAGTGCAAAATTCAAACTCCATTTATTTAGTAAATTCCCAATCCAAAGACCATTCTGATATCATAATAGTAACCAACAGTGTTGATCTCAGATCTGTAACTTGCTGCTTCAGTGGAGTAAGAGCTGTGAAATACTGAAGAGAGAACTTCTGTTCTCTGTGTCTGGTCTAAGTAAATTTGAAGGAGTAGCCTGATGTAATGCTTCCACAAGTGTCAACATAGTTTATTTTTGGTCATGAATATTGAATAGATTATGTCACTTGGAGCACCTTGTGTGGACAGTGTGAGGGCTTTATCTTGTAGTGCATGTACACAAACCAGTTCTGTTAAAGGGTTCAACTGCTACTAATGCATAAAAGGATCAAAAGTACTTTTATAGGGTGAACCAGTTGTTCTGTTGGGGATTTTTTGTGATATGCAAAAGAATCCACAGGCACCTGTCATAAGTAAGGTAGAATTACACATTTTTAATGCAATTGTATTATTATTTTGGCTTATCTACTACACAGATAAAAAATGCACAAAAAACTTTATTTAAAATGTAGTCACTTTTGTCCTACAGAAAAAAGTTTGTATTTAAAAATCAAAATATAAAAATATTTTGCCGCCAGCATAGTTTTTTTTAAAGCAGACCTAAAGTAACAGTTCAGTCCTGTGAAAGGTGGGGTTATATTTTTACTATTATATATAGATAAATGAACTGATCACTTGTGCCAGTTTGTATTGTGGCAAGCTTTACTGAAGCATCTCAACAATACAATTCTAAGTACTAGATTTTACTGTCAGAAGGGAGCTGTCCTTTCCTAATTACTTGTATTTACTCTTTGTAGACTG
Organism: Sakesphorus luctuosus; assembly: GCA_013396695.1. Lineage (NCBI taxonomy): Eukaryota > Metazoa > Chordata > Aves > Passeriformes > Thamnophilidae > Sakesphorus > Sakesphorus luctuosus. Next base: position 1,915,308 of record VWZD01009771.1, read on the forward strand.
CTTCAATTTCTTGTTTAAATATTCAGCTGGTTGTTATTCCAAACCAACTTGCTGGCTGGACTCATGAGACATTTGCTGTGTGCAGCTCAGTGGTAAAAAGTGGATTCTATATATGTATATTAATTGCTCTTCATAAGTGAAAACAGCATACTCATATGAAAAAGCAAATTTGACTCCAGTCTGGAAATTTTGGTGTAAAGAATTCTGGTATTTCAGTGTTTATTTGCCAATATTTTCTTTTCCATAATTTTTAATATTGATTACAAGCATTTGCTAAAATTAAGGATGCAATTGGCTGATGCTGATGGAGGGCACATCAAGGAGTTTGAAAACTTTCCTTCTACTAAGCTGTTTGCTGACTAAGTGATATGGGGAAAATGAATATCCTGGCTGTCAAATCCTCTGTTGTGGCGTGAGATACTAAACATTTCTGTTTGTACTTGCAGGCCTCTGGCTGTGATGGCACTGAGATTCCCGATGAAGTGAAACTGATTGGTTTTGCTCAGCTAAGTGTCAGCTGATGTCTGTCCCGTGACCTCAAGCCGAATTGTGGGATGCTGAAAAGGCCAGCTTAGATGCAAAGGAAAATTAATGCACCGCACACTGAGTTCTGCTTCATTATCTAGCAATTCACAAAGTCAGAACAAGCAAAGCCCACAGCTACACTGCTGCTGTTAACATTCAGAACGCTCCTAAATGTTTCGTATCAGTTGATTTGGATTCCCCCTAAGTGAAAAGCTTGTGGAAATACACTCAGGTGGCTATATTTATTGGTTACAAAAGGAATTTTCTATCAAGCTTACTTCTTTCATAAACCTTGAGTGATACTATTTTACCTGTACTTGTGGTTCATAATACTGCCTCTGTTCTGTTATATTTAGAAATTAACATACATATAAAAGTTTAGAATTATTAGCCAAACTTGAATTCTAGTTTTAAAAATTACTGTGAACTTTATTTTTCATATATTTATGCATTACACATACTAGTAATAAGAAAATTATTTGACTTGATTATGTACTATTTGCAGTTAATCTCCCACTATTTAAAAAAGTTTCAAGTATGTCTTTGAAGTATTTGGTAACTTCTAGGGGTTTTTTTGAAATTAATTGATTCAGCATTTGCAAGCTTTGGTTGGTTGTGTGTCAAAAAGCCAGTCCACAAACTGATTGTCGAGGGAGTGGGAGGTGCCTTGCAGATATTAATGTTTTAAGAATGTGCCTGAGGCTGCTTATATAAATAATCTCCATTTTCTAGAAGTACCATAGGTGTGGTACAATATATATAAATATATATAGTTATCTGAGCAAGGAGGGGATATACAGTAGCAAAGGTGTTAGAGTATTTTGACTATGCTTTACTGGGGAGTCTATGAGCTAGAGCTACTTTGGTTGTGACAGTAGAATTTGTACTGTGTCCATCTCTGATCTGACTTACCCTTAATGATAGAAACCGGTTTCATACAGGTGATAAAAACTTGAAGAATGGAACTGAAGCTTTATTTGAAGTTCTGTAAAATACCAAGGTGGAGTGAAAATAATAGGGCTTTGTGCAATGATCAAGTAAAACTCTGTTACAAAGAAAACACTTCCGACCCAAGTAGTCCTCTGCTTAACCTGTGACATATAGATGTTATGGAGCTAGTGAACCTTAGAAAGACTTCCAAATTTGGAGACGTGTTTCTCAGAGGTTACAATTTAAACTACTTCCTAGCTAATCCTAGATAAGCGGCAGCTCTGTAATGTACTGAAAATGGCAAATATATATTATTAAGAGAAGTTATTTATAATGCCTTGTCATAATCGTTGAGGTGTTCTAGAGCCATTTGCATATGACTCAATGTAATCCCATCCCATCCTACTGTTTACATGATGATTACTCCAAGATGACTGCAAAGGTTAAAAAGAATAAATTAAAAATAAAGGTGTATTGCACAAACTGATTGGTGTTCGGAGTTTCCCTGCTGCGTGTGCGGCTCAGGCACGGTGGTGCTGCAGGGCATTGCCACAATGGCAGCACCTGGGCAGGAGGAGGAGGGAAGGAATTGCTGCTGGCACTCCTGGAGCAGAGGGTTGCTCTGGCTGCTTGCTCTCCACTGCTTCGCAGAAACCATTTTTAAGACTCCCAAGGTGTTTGTGCTTCAAGAAGTAATTTGTGTGTCCGAACCCGTGTGAGAAGAGAGCAGGGCGGGGCCGGTGGCCCAGCTGAGCTGCATTGGGGCTGATTGGGGTGATCTGTGCCCTCAGAGGCCTTGGCTGGTGAGCCCCAGGTCAGGGGAGGATTTTGGCAACCCTGGAGCAGGCGAACAGCAGTGGTAAGAGCCTTTCTCTGGGCACCTGGGCGCTGTGGCTGGCCTTGCCCTGGGGTGTCTGTGCAGGAGCAGCCATGTGGGCACGGTGCTGCCTCTGGGGAACTTGGCTGTGCTGGGTGAGAGCACGTGGTGCCTGTGCTGGGGCCAGGCTGCCATTTGGCAGCTGATTATTCACCTTCGTGGTGGAGTGTGAGCAAATTAAAAAGGTACATTAAACGTCCACCTGCTGGTGAACCAGTTGTAAGCCTGCAGTGGGCTGGTTGCTGAGCAGGACCAAGAGGAGAGAAATTCTGAGTGTTACCATTGGCTTATTTTTGTTAACGTATTCATGTAGACTTCTCTGAACATCACACTGCTATTGACTAATCCACCTGCAAAGTAGTTTGCTGACTAGATTTCTTTTTCAACTGGAAAAAAATTGTTCAGGGAGGCTTGTTTCCACAGATCTAGAAAAAGAAGTGGGAAAATACAGTTGAATGGAGATCATGTTCCCCAAAGGCTGGGGAAAAGGTGTTGGGGTATGAGTAGCAACTGTCAGAAGTGCTCATCTGCTGTGCTGGTTGGGGCTGCAGGAGGTATCTAAATAAAGAATGTAATCCTTTAATTGAGGCAGTCAGCAGTATTGTGCCAAGATAAAGTGCTAACAGTTGCTGCTCACTTGTGGTCTGATGCAGAAACATGGCAATGCTTCACTGGGCTTCCTTGGTTCAGTGAGACAGCAAATTCCTGCAGTTTTATCACAGCTGTGTTGGTTTCTTTATTTTTTTTTGTTGCTGCCAAGATATTTAGAATAAATAAAAAGAGAACAAAATTTTTGAAAAAGGAGGAAGAAAGAAAAGGTAGTTAAAGCTTTAGTGTCTATTAAAATTAGTTTAACGTAATTTATTCTCTCAGTGCATACAGGTGGGAAAAAAAGGGTGAAAATATAGTTTGTGGCACTAGAAAGCAGTGTGCAAGCCATGATAGAGTAGAAGTAAATGCCAAATGTAGTAGGAGTTTGCTTTCTAAATACTTTATTTGCATTCTGTGTTAAATAATAAGAGAAAAGAGAGCACCAGTGGCTATGCATTTGTTCATGTTTACTGGAAAAGCCTTTAGGAGGTGGTTAAAGTTCTCATGTGTGTGTGACATGACTTGTCCCAAAGCAGTTGTGCTCCTGTTAGAAAGGTGTTGCTGGCTGCAGCACCTGTCTGTGTTTGAAAGAAGAGATGTCTAATTAATGAGGTGAAGCTACCACATAGTTGTCTCTAAGGCCAAGAAAATAGGGCTTAATTAGATGGTGCTAAAAATATAATCATCTGTATGGTGATTATATGCCAGTGCTTGCAGCTGGGCACTTGCAGGCTCTGTGAGCTGATTAATGTCAGTGGCCATGGAGCCAGCCACACCAGTGTGCTCCACTTCAGTTTGCTGAAAGCAGCTCTGTGGGCTGATGGGAGTCAGGTGATGAAACACTGTTATGTATTTACTAATTCATAGTGTTAGAAAGGATAAATATGAACATATAATTTAGATCGGTACAAACCCAGGTCTTCAGAATATTTCCATGTGTAAAGGAGTGGGAGGAGGGACAGTTCCAGCTTTTTATCTCCTGGTACTCCAGAGTGGGCTTTAGGCCAGGAAAGCTGCCTCCCATGCTGGCAGCATATGCTTTTCATGCCCAGAGAACAGGAGCACACATCTCTTTCTCTAACAAGTGCTGACCTCCAATATTACCACGAACAATAGAGTTTTGCATTCCAGCTGAAATTCAGCTAGCAGTTGTGATAAGTATTCTTGCTTTCTAGAATATTATCCTGTGTCCTATCACAGTTTCCTCTAGAGAGCTCCCTGCCCTAGAGCGCATTTCTGCTTTGTGCATGGAAGTGCAAGGTGGAACAGGGAAGTAAGTCAGGAAACATAATTGAATTTTCTCTCCTGAGATAAAGATGTGTGTCTTTTCACCCAGCTTGGTCCAATTTCACATCTCCAATTTTGGGGATTCCAGAGCAGTCCTATAAAATTTGATTGTGGGGCATCTGTTCAGAATGTTTTTAAACACTCTTACTTCTCTGAGAAGGAAAGGCTGTGTACAGTTTGTAAATGGTGTGCCTTCCCCTCATGCTTTTCTTTAATCAGAGATTTGTTTTCCTTTTCACCACCTACCTCTGCATAATGATGTTTGATGGTGAGATTGGCCTGCGCCTGCAATCAATTAGCTCTGATGAGGAATCTGACACAGACCTAAAACACTGCTAATTGAGTGCATTGGAAATGCTGATTTCTGTTTAGCAGGGAGCAGAGGATGTCACCAACTGCTCCACTCTGATCCCCCATATTTTATCAAAGCAGGAAAAAAAAAAGGTAACAGAGACCTTGTTAATGAATAGCAGTTGGTCTATTTTTTCTCTGAGTCAATTGTGATATAACTTTATTTAGTCAATTGCTGTGGAGTTTTCTACTGCATCAAGTGGGCAGCCTTTCCACTCTCTTGCGATGTACTTATGAATGTGCACACACAAAGAATACTAATTACTTTAAAATGAGAAGATGGAAAAGCAGCAGGAGCCTGTATCTTTGAGTTCCCTGTCCATGAGCTCTGCTAATGAGCAGCTAGATTTACTCAAAACCATGAAAACTCCAACCAAGTTTTCTTATACAGTGGTCCAGCTGATGAAACATACAGGCATATTAGTTGAGCAGTGGGACATTTTAGTTACTCGTTTTCCACTCAGTGACTAAGAGTAATGTTGCTGTGCACATAAAAATGTGGTTTTATAGCTGCTTTATGGTTGTTAGATTGATGCTCATCAAGCTGCTTGCATAGTTGTCATCTGAGAAGTTGACTCAAACTCAGTAGTACCTTCATAAAGGTAAACTTGCTATGCCTTTTTCTTTGCAGGGCTTTGTACTTGCACCAAGAAATATATTTTATGGTTGCTTCAGTGGCGGAATTTTTTTAACATAAACTGAAAGCTGTGGCTTTCTGACAGTGCAAGATGTGCAATTTGTGAAATTCAATATTTGTGAAATTAAAAATTCCTAACTATTTTTTTCAGCTCTACGGAAAGGGTTTTGTCAAGTGTTTACATTGAGGGAAAGTGCAGTAGATACCTGATTGAGGTTGTTGATCTGGAACTATTCCCAGTATCTCTTACAATCAGCTGAGAATTCTGTTCAGTTTAGGAACTTTTCTTCTTTTCTCACCCCCATCCCCCACTTATTAGAGCACCTCTGATTAAAACAAACTTTAACTTTACTGGAGCATTTAGCTATATTATGAAAACTAGGAAAAGGGTGGAGAAATCCACCTTAAATTAGAACAGAGACTCCAGAGGGAAGGACCATTATTGAAATCTCTGCCCCATGAATTAATAATGCTTCACAATAGCTTCAGTGGGACTCAAATTTTGCTCCCAATCTGTGTTGATTATGAGCTTCTCAGTTTACTCCTGGGGCTATAAAATGGCAAAGGATCCAATCATGATTAAAGTGTAGGTGTGATTTGAATGGAAGGTGATTACTAAAATCTCCCTAAAGTCTTCCACTCTGCTTGTGCTGCAAGCTTTTCCTATTTATAACAGCATAGCAGAGCTATCCAAGCAGAAAATGACACCAGAGAGAAGGAGTTTTCTGATTGTTTCTGATTAGGTTCAGTGCTCACCTTGTAAATCTGCCTGTCAGATGGGGCACTGGTAAATCATCCCTAAGCCTGATGCTTCACAAAAGATGGAAAGGGTGAGGAAAGTCCTGCATTTATGTGTTGCTTGATACTTTCTTTTTTTCCCTTGATTTTCCTCCAGAAGGATTTTTGAAAAGATAAATCTAGACTCTTGGAGAAGAGCTACTGAGCTAGTTTAGTGTAATATAAATTGCTCATTTAACACTGCTTTGTGTTCATGGATTTGTGTGTATTTATTTATGTGTGTGGATTCATAAGGCCAGCAAAGGTGCGAATCCCTGAGGCCTGTCCTATTTGAAGGCAGTGTAGCATGGACTGCTCTGTGGAAATCCATGCAGGGCTGTGTTTAGGTGAATGAATGAGTGTTACTCCTTCCCCTTTGTTTATCATCTTCATAATTCTGTTGTCAGCTCAGTTGAGCTTTTCCAGAGCCAAAGTTTTAATTTTTAATACAGTAATTGCAGATAAAGTCTTACAGTTAGGCTATATGTGTTTAAATCCAAAGATAACTAGGGCTGTTACATTTGCATATGCCCTATAAATTGTTTTAGGCAACATAAGAGATTAGGCTAAAAATAACAGTACTGAAGTAAATGTCATATTCCTCCCCTTGTCTGGTATAAGTCAAAGGCTTAAAAATCCTGTTCGGAGGAGCACTCCAGTGACCTTGTGACAAACCAAATTGATGTCAGTTCAAACTGAAGACAACTGTTGGATGCAAGAAGCTACAACAAAGTGAATCAAACATTCTGTTTCAGTCCAGGAAAGTAAACAGATTTTTTTTTCCAGTTTAGGATGTGTTTTCAGTGTTATGGTAAAGTGACAGTGTTTTACTTGATGTGAAATTGGCATCCTGAAAAGCTTTGGTACTGTTTTAGTTTAGTGATGGATCTACTTTGACGTACTGGAAATTGCAGGTATTATGTTCTCAAATTCCTTTGAGGCACAATATGTTCTTTAACCTAAGATAAATTCTGAGGGTTTAATAATTGCAAAAGGCCTGTTTTCTTGCATATGCCAGGTATCCGTGGGGCTGCCACTTATCAAGTATACCTTTTTATGTATTTATTTATGCTAATTACTGCTGAGGCAATGCACAGAAAACATTATTTATGCCATAATATTTTGTAACTCTGTATGTCCCCATATGTTTATCTGTCATAGATTTTTTTCTATGTGGAACTGTCATTATCGTTCACGTTCACCTGGAAGTAAATTTGTATTAATTTATGTTTGCTTACATTAACCTATACTTACCAGAACAGTCTCATTTGAAAGAGAGGCTCCACATGCTATTGCAAACAGTATGGTTTTGTAGAAGCTTTAACAGCTTAGGCCGGTGCTGTGCCCCTTGCCCATGTTAAGCAGGTATAAGCTGACTGGCTGAGACACGGGCAAAGCTGCACAGAGCCTCCCCCGGCCTGGGGCGCTGGGGCTGCCGAGGGCTGGGGATGGCCATGCGCTTCTGTAACGCTCTGCTTCTGCTGCTGGAGCTGGAATTATGCTGTCCCTGTACTGGTGTTACTGGAAGAACAAAGCAATTTTTGCAAAAATACTCTATGAATACAACATTTTTAAAAAAATAAATTTCTGAGCCATGCTACTCCTGCCCTGCTGTGTTTGGGATGCAGTGGACTTGGCCAATTCCCCTTCCAAGGCAGCACACAGGCCACAGCCCTCAGCCAGGGTGGCTGTCAGTGCAGCTGCCTGGAATGGTCACAGGGCAGTGTATATAAGCCACAGACTAAGGGAGCAGACAGTGACATGATAAGCAGTTCTGCTGCTGTGATGTGTTGTCCTTGTGGCTGGAAATGTTTTTTCCTATGAAGGCTGTGTCAGTTATGGTACTAATATACTACAATCACTGGCTTTAAAATTGAAAAAAAAAATGCAGCTCAGGAAACTTGTTTTTCTTGTGCTTTTCCTCGTGCAACTTCATGCTTTGTCCCCACTGAGACAGTCAGTCCTTTCCTAATGCAGCCCTCCACGTGATCTCCCTGCTCTCTCTTGCATCTCTCCTCCCAGAGTCGTTCTGCAGAGCTGCTCCAGCTAGGTTTGCTGTTTTCTGGAGGTGGTTGAGCTCTTACCCTCAAGGTAGCCCCGAGGCCACCCAGCAGGGCCGATCCTCCTGCCTGTCTGTGCCGCGGGGCTGGAGGCAGCGAGCCCTGTGTGGCCACGGAGTGCAGGCGCGGCCAGTGCAGAGGGACCTGCACTGCCTGTCTGCAGCCTTGGTGCTCAGCCTGCGATCACTGTTTATTCAAGGTGGAGAGGAGAAAGTTCTGTGGAGCAGGACGGCAAGCGCAGTGTTGCCAGTAGATACAGTGTATTTTATGTCCTAACTTACATGTGGATTGTAGGTACCTGAAAACTAGTCCCTTGGCTCTGTTGTCTCACCCTGTGCCAGCACATCTCTCTTCTAAATCCTGTTATTCTCACTTGGTGGTTTTAGTGCTTGCTTTGTGCCGAGGTACATGCCTATAAAAACTTCAGGATGAGGACAGTTCCTGATAAAGTAGCTAATACATCCTGGAGGTTTACACACCCTTTTTGCTGCTCTTGCTTGATTATAGGCTGTCCTTGCTTCCTATCTAAGAGCACATGGTTGCATTTTCCTAAACAAACAAAATTCCACTACTTCACATACCGATTTATATTTATTAGTGGCATTTGATTTTTTAAAAAAAACTGTTCAGCTCTGCACAGGATTTCTTTTCTCAATTTACAGATACAATTATATAAAACTTCAGTGAAACTTGCAGTTCATAAAATGTTTTATTTTCCTTTTCCTCTCTGTTCTGAAAGTTTATTTTTTACAAGTGGAGTTATCTTTTTGTGTAGGTACCAGCATCACAGCACTTCACTTGACTTGGGAAAAATGTGATATGTTGGGTCTCTTGTTCTGTCTTCCTACTCCTCTCTCACCTTTACCCTTTCCATGGGCAGCTTGCTGTCTAATGAGGAAATCTCTGGGACCCACGGATGCCTTACTGTGGCTTGTGCAGAGGTATATGTGGAGACTCTTCCCAAGTTATAACTGCTGTTTCTTGGCAAGTGCCTCTTCTAGGAAACCATTTTAGAGCTTGCTCACAGCTTTTACATGATTTAGGTCTTGATAGTCAGTGCTGGAGACCTAGATGCAGCTGCACTAACTGTAGAGCAATTCCTGGATGTTCTGTATTACTCCCCAGGTTTGACTTACTCCAGCAGTCATTTGTGATTTTTACAGCTACCACTATAACTGTGAGCGAAATCAAACAGAGCTTTGATATTTGCAGGTTGTGTGCAATGTGACAAAAAAATTCAAACCTGTTCTGTAGCTGGTACTTCAGCTGTATACCTAACTGGTTCTTTCTCACAATATTGACCTTTTGGTATGGCCATGCCATGTTTTTCATTGACTGTCACCTCTGAACTTGCATTTTTCATCCTGGACCTGAGTTCTGTTTGTCTATCAACACAAATTAAGCTAATGGACCATTACTAATGCAGACAAAATAAATCTGTGCACTTTGATGATTTGTTACTACTTTTAAAGGCATTTGAAAAACAAACAAACCATTTCAGTCCCTTACATGCTCAGATCTCAATGAGAACCCCTTAAAGCCTTCTCTTGGAAACAAATATGCTTGCATGTTAACACTAGCTTATATAAATATGTAACAAACTGTATTACAGCTCCTACTGCTTATCTAACAAAGATCATAATCCTTGTCTTAGTAGTAAGCTTTAGTAATTTTATCCACTGATGACATACTATGTAGAGAAAACGTAATGTGGTTTATGGTTAAATTACATCTACGTCATAATTTAAATTTCATGTATCAAACGTACTTTTGGCTTAAATGCACTGTTGAAATTGAGTTTGTTGGAAAGCATGTTAGAATGAGTTGTGGGAAGAAGACAGAGTACATACTACTCCTCTTGAAAATGTTGGTTTTCGTCATGATGAGGGTCCCAATACTATTAAAACTCGTTTCACAAGTATGTACCTTATGAATTGTTAAGATAAATCACTTGCCAATTGTCTGATGTGTTCCAGGCAGCTGCAAATCCCATAGATGATATTGCCTCACCCATTGTGAATTACTGCTTAAAGTAAATGTGTGTCTTGGCATTACAGCAAGCTGAGAATAAACATGTGGATTGGAGGCAGTGGTGTACATGACATTTCACAACATGTTTATTTTTCTAAACATAGGCTTCAAAGAAAAAAGTATTTTTGTCATCTGTAATGTATCACTTCCACTAAAGTTTCTGCAGCTCCCAAGTTTTAGTGTCCAGTCCTTGTATGTAAAGCTCCTTTGTTCCTTCTCCCTGTCCAGAGTTGCTTCCCTGTGGGCAATGATGTTTCATTTCCTTTTGTAGGATCTGGCTTGGAAGGGACCTTTAAAAGGTCATCTGCTCCAACCCTCCTGCAACGAGCAGGGACACAGAATCATAGAATAGTTTGGATTGGAAGGGACCCTTAAGGGTTTTCTAATCCAACACTCAGTCTTTGATTAGATCAGGTTTTCTTGCTCTCAAACAATAGCATGATTAGTAAAAGTAAAACCTGGGAAAGGGCAGTGCTGTTTTCTCTGATCTTTCCTCATAAGCAGTCACCCATCTTCACAGTACATGTTAAGGAAAAACAAAATGTTTCTCATTTTGTTTCTGTATTTCATTCTGTATTGCCAGCCAGCATGTTCATGCAAGTACAATTTTCCAGATGCAATTTTTCCTGTTTTGTTTTTTTTGCAAAGTATGCATTACATTTAGCTTTTTTTCCCCCCCCTTAAACAAAATGCAGCTTTACAGAAATTGTGACACACACAAAAATAATAGACTGTTTGGTACTATTGAAAAGAAGGGCATAGAAAAGAAGAGAATGAAATGATTGATGATCAGAGCTGGAAAGAGAAAACATGGTCAAGTGGTAGTATTAATACTGACAGTTCATATGATTTCAGTTTCCTTGCTGATGTGTCTGTCCCAGCATTCAAATCAAACGTAATATACTCCTTTGACATGACATTTCTCTTAGATTTAGCAGAAGATAAAAGTGAAGGCTTGTTCTCAATGGCATTTCCAGCACAGCAATTTCAAATCCATGAAAAAATTTAGAACATTTAATTTTAGATGTTCAGGAAATGGATGATTTGCCACAAATGAAGTAACTATGTCTGCTAAGGGTTCATTCTCATTACTCTCCTTAGATCCTAGAAATCCTAAAATGTAACATTTTGGGGTACCATGGTTTTTTTTCCTCCAAGACAGAATGTGCTCTTCCCCAGTGCAAGCATTGTGCCAAAGTGTGACCAAGGATCCTGCAAGGTTTCTGCCTGGTTATGCGAGAAAGCTTTTCTAATATTGCTATTGCAGGGTTTGACAACCATTCTTGCCCCACAGATTTTGTCTGGCTATCGAATATTGCTGCACTCTTTTGTGGTGCTTAATAGATTAGCCATTTTTCTACTTGTTGACTTAGTAGTTTTAGGATATTCCTGGAGTTTAAGACAAGAGGCAACATCTGGAGCTTAAACCTTAAATTGACTAGAGTAGAGGTCTAGATAGTCTATTACATGTTCTTCTGGACCTTCTCATGTTTTAGTAAGTGACTTTGCCCTAAACAAGGACAACACTAATCATCCCACACTAGTTACCTCAATTTTATTCTTAACAAGTGGGTTTTGGGGGGGAAAGTAAGGGTAGTTGTTTACATTTAATTAGTCTGGTCATTCCTTTCGGCATATGGCTGGATGTATTGCCTCCAACATTCACCCGTCTCTGAGATACAATTATACAGCAATATCTGTCACTACACACATTTGTCTTGGGTGACTGGTGGGCTTTTTTGATCTTGTTTATGTGTATTTACTTACATAAAGCAAACGGCCAATAACTATTTTGTCAAATACTGACTTGCAAGGTTCAGTTTGTTTTCCTATAGCAACTACATGTTCAAAGTCCCTTTTAAAGGAATCTGTGAACCACTGTATAATTTATTGCACCAATTAACACAAGCCAATACTTTTACAAGTAATTAAATCAGTTTAAAAATGTTGCACAGCTCACCCATCTGTTTGAAGCAACAACTAAATTGCAGTGTAATACAAATTAAAATGTATACTTCCATAACCTCTACTTCTAAGTCTATGACAGCACCTGCACTGTGTGCATGTATGGTCCCCTATTAAAAATGTAATTTTAATTACCTGCTGTATATATTCTTTAGTCTAGCCCATTAGTTTTATCCCCATGTGTAGAAGTGCTGAATCCAAGAAACAAGGCAGTAAATAATACTGCCTTTTAATGACTAATTAAAGCAGCCTATCATCAACCTTTGCATCAACTGAATCACTAATTGAAGGTACAGATATGGTTAGAATAAAATAGTGCTTGGGAAGTAGAGAGTCAGCCTCATCCATACAGGTTACCACTCTCCAGAGGCAGCAATACTTCATTTAATAAAGGGTTCTGCAACCAAAGCTTGTTAAAACTGGAAGCTAAATAAGTGATTCCAAAATGATGGCAAACATAATACAAAGCCTCAGTGCACCTTGATGGCTTTATCCTGAATGATCTGGACCTTTTTATGGCCTTTGTGAGGGGAATGGTGTTGTACATAAAATTCATTAGCTACTTACTTTTAAAAATAGTGTAGGTTTATGACACCTGTTGAGGAACACATTTTGTGCAGGTAGCTTGGTTTGCAAGCTACAGTGAGAGATGCACATTGAGCTCTGGGTGGGAGCCTGGAGAGACAAGAGGCTGTGAACTGCCAACCTTGTGCCAGGTGAATGGAGCTGGGAGACACACCTGGAGTGGAGGACACTGGAGGAAGAGTGAGACTTTCCTGCACTTGGAATGTGAGGGTACAAAAGCCCAGCGGTCCCTTTGTTGGGGGGCCCCCTTGGAGGCACCAGCTCAAGCTGTTTCTGTGTTACTGCACAGTGAATAAATGGCTTCATGGAAGAAGAGATCTGAGACACTGTCATGGGGAACCTGGGGTTGAACTGGGAAGGAAACTGTGAGTGCAGTGTGCCGAGATTCAAGTGAGGATCTGCTGGGTCTGGGGCCGCCGGCTGCGGAGGGGCTTCACTCCCAGCAGTGAAAGTCCCTGGGGCTGGGAGTGTGACTGCCAGAGAGTCGTGAATGGTCAGACTGGGAAGTTTCCTTTATAACACCTACCATGTCTATAACTACTGTAGCCCTGTAGACTTGTTGTCTGTTCCAGATACTAGCAGAAGTTCATTTTCTGCTTTAAATGTGATAATATAAAATAAGCAGTCCTGTCTGATGAAACTAATCCAATAATGCAATTGTTGACACCTCAAAAACAGGGACAGAAAAAAGTACTGCTGTGCTCAGCCTTCATGCAAATACTTTTTAATAAGTTCACTGCCAGATGTCTGACTATTAGGAAGATACGAGGAAAGTTGAGGCAACACAGGGAGCAGAAGCAGATAAAAAGGTTAAAACATTGAAATTAAGGGATAAAGTATACTGGATTAAATGGAAGTTCAAATGAAATATGAAAAAATGCTTTTTTGAATTCTGAAGAACTAATCAAGGTTATGTGAGGATAGGTAAAAGGATCAAGGGAAAAAATGACTTAGGAAGTGTGTGGTAGTGAGATACGTTAGGCCATGCAGTGATCTCTGCAGGCACAGGCAAGAGGAAAGATGATAGACCTGGGGTTTTTTTCCATATACCTGTAACTATAGCAGGCAATATGAAAAGGCTCTTGAAGAAACTACTGTCAAGTGCTACTTGTCCCCTGAAACTTGCTGAATTCACTTCATCGGGTATTGGATAATGTAGGACTCTAAACCCTTCAGGTAGGGATCATCTCTTCATAAACCCCCAGTGTTCTTATTTTTGTGGCTGGTTTGAATGGACACATTTAGATGGGAGAATGCTGAGCCATGTAAAAAGCACATAAGGAAAATGGAAAGAGTAATGGAAACTACAGGGAAATGTATCAGATTGAAGCAGATTAAAAGTACAAAAGAACAGAGGGAGGCTGAAGAGATTTTTGTAAATCAAGCAAAATGCTGGAGTAGGAAGAGAAAAGAAGAAAGATGTGTGGGGAAGACAAGGTGTCTGTCCTGTGTTATGGTAATGGGTTTAAGATGGGACTGACAAAATGTGTGCAACTCTCAGTTTTGTAAGAAACTAATAATGGAAAGAAGTAAACGTTCTTGCAAGGAGAAGAAAGAATAGTAGGAAAGCAGACAGGTGAAAGCTTTCCAGGGCATGGTGGCAGAAGGAGGAGATACAGAGAAGAGCAATGTGTTGAGGGCTAAGCCACAGCTACAGGAACAAAGTCCGCAGTACAGCGGATAATGGAGACCTGTGTTACATTGCATTGTCCTTAAACATGTATGAACATAAGATGTGACGGATAATGGAAAACTGTTTAAACTTCCTGCAACAGAAGATGGGTTTTGAGGAGAGATTTTAATGAAAATGAATAAAGAAAACATTTTGAGACCTTATACATTTTATTATCCCTTTCTGCTCTTGCTACACTCTGGCACCAGTTTTCTTTTAAGATGTTCCTAAAAAATGTCTGGTGCTAAGGAAGAATCAATGCATGATCTGAGCATGATGCACTTGGAGCCCAGTAGCTCAGGTATCAAGCTGGATGAGCCCAGGTGCTGGTTGTAGCTTATCTCACTTCTGTGGCTGCTGTCTTTATTGCCAAAAGAGGATGGATATCCTGCTAAATAATTTTGTACACTGGGCCCGCTAGCACTTCCATAATGATACTGTAGGGAGCCCTCTGCTTTCTCCTTGCTTTTACTGCTGTGCTAAGATGCCTAGACATCCCATTTCTCTTTGAGGAAATAGGTCATGTTAGAAAACAGGCCAGAGAAAGGGACTCCTAAAGGAAAAAGGGATGTAGGCGTTGGAATTTTCTTGATACTTTTCATTTAGCTTCAGATATGATAGGTATTAGCCAGAACACTTCAACTTTGGGATATTTGTTTCCCCCAAATAAAAGTTGTCCGCATTATGAAACCACTGCACGTAATTCTGCCTGGCTTGATATGTAATGCTGTCTTTGCAGAATAAATGCTCAAGGATAAATCTTGCATGACAAATAAATCGTCTCTTGCTCTCCTCGGCTCTTTCAGGTGAAGCAGAGATATAATGCAGAGTCAGCTAATGTGCAGATTTAGCAGAAAAATGGATCTTTTTTTTCTGCATTAGGCATGTCATGAGAGGAGGTACTTGAGACAAGTCAGACAACAGGTGCAGTTGAATCAATAAGGTGATTTTTTTTTCCCCAGATGACTCCTCTTCTTCCATTTCATAAATTCGTATTTTTAACTAGAGAGAAGGAAGCAGATGTTATTCAGTAAAATGTTTCATGTCATATGGATCTCCTTTTTGGCATGTTGCTGCTTGACTAGGCCAGCTTCAGCATTTTTAAGGTTTTTTACATACTGTTTTCACTTAGGGCAGTGCAAATTTCTTCGGAAATCTATGACAATCAATTAAGTAAATGAGAAAATAGAATGCTTGTAATTAAGATAATCAAGCTACATGAAATCCACTCTACTACTGCTAATATCTGTATATCTCCAAGCTGTCTATTAATTAAACACCATGTAAGTGTTGCAATTAGACTCGGGCTGCTATCGTGCAAATGAGAGAGAGATGAAAATGATTGGAGGGGTTTTACTGTATATGAAACTCTGAGTTGTTTTAAGGCATCTTGTTATGGTTTGTAAGGTTGCTGTGCTGCTGCAGACACTCCTGGGAGGCCTGAGGACTCCATTGCAGGCTTGAGCTGCTCCTGCAACAGGTGACCCAAAGCAAATACACTTTGGTTTGCAAAAGCGACCTTTCTTCTCAGGCGTAGCTGTTCTTTTCTCCTCCATTTCATGAATGAGTTTTGGATATTGAGCTCTGAAGCCAGTGGTCAAGAGTTTAGATACGTCATTCTACATAGGAAACTGCAAAGGGAAGAATGGAAAGAGAGGAATTTTTATGACTAGTTCTTATAATGATAGTTTTTCCTACTTTTTGTGTTATTTTCTTTTGGGTTTTTATTTTGTTCTGAGGAGCTTGAAGTCACCCAGACCTTCCTGCTAGACAAAACAGCATCTTCATATATTTCTCTCAGGAGACAAACAGTACATGAGAGTAACTGGGTATATTCACATTGTGATTCTTCATTTATTTTCTGGTGCTTTTGAGGGGTTTGGGGAAGCAAAAGGCTCTGTCAGAGTCAATATGCATCTCTGAGAGACCAGGGAACACTTTCCCTCTGTTTAGGTGTCTTCCTGGTGGTCACACAGCAACTTCAAAGGAAGTTTATTGTGTTTTTATGACATGTGGGTTATGGGGCATTCATGCTTTCTCTTTTTCTGTGGTGTGTAGCTTTTGATGGCTGCAAGCACCCATGTTAAGATGCCATGGAGGTAGCAGAAGAACCATGTGGTAGGGCCAAGGGAGCCAAAGAGCTTCAGCACCTTAGAACAGCTAAACTTTGGCTCTCATTGGCAGAGGATGCCAAAGCAACTAAACAGGGCAAAGCAGAGCATGAACACATCTGCTACTTTGTCAGATACTGCCATGGCTACTTTAATATTATGTCTTTGGCTTAGTATGACTAACTACATCTGATGCATGTGGAAATCAGCTTGATGAAGTTGTTGCACAAATGATGAATAAAAGTAGTATTTTGTTTTGTTTATTTTTCAATTATTATTTTAAAATCTGCTTTTACAGCACAATATTCTTTCTTATGACAAATGAGCATCATTGATACTGTGTTTTCAGATAAGACCATTTACATTTCTAGAAAGAAGCAAAGAAGAAAACTTACAGGACATCTTTAATTTTTCACTTGATTTTGTTTTTTTGTTTTTGGGGACTTTTTATTATTTGACATTGATACAAAAAATAGTATCTTGATTAGCAGCTTTGCTGGCAATCCCACAAAACTGTAAATAATACATTAATCTAAAAGAATACACTCCTACAGACACTATAGATAAAACAATATGTACAATTTAGACAAATAAATACATAAGTACAGCCAGTCATATATAATGATACACCTAAAGTTCGGTTACTGTTGACAAGCTTTTCTAGTTAATTACACTCTTCATTTACAAGTTGCCATTGCCATCTACATTTTAAAGACAAAAAAAACCCAGTAAAGAATCAAAATTGATACTTAACATTATTATTAGGAAAGATGGAAAATGAAACTTGAGATTTCTGTTCAAATACTCTCATGGTTTTAGCAAAAGAAAAAGAAGAAGAAACACTTTTGTGGAAAAATTCCTCCTAAAGAGAGGCACTTCCCCCTCAACCGGCTTTGCTCAATGTCCTTTGTTCATGTGAATTTTGGAATCAAAATGTGATTACAGTCACACTTTTGATGTGACTAGAAGCTAGCACGTTTAACCAAGTTGTCATTTGTCCCATGCCCAGTGAAACAAATTGACCTTTAAGGTAATGTAAATATTTCTTTGATTAAAAGAAATCTGTTGCAAATATTTGTTTGTTAACAGTATTGCATGTGGCACAAATACTACTGAGTGGTAAGGACAGCTGTCCCTGTGAGCAGATGTATTGTTCCCTTTTGGTATCCAGGTTGCAATACTGAAATTTCTGAGCAAAGAGAAAATAATAAATCTTAAGTGTAACAAACTAGTGAAGTCTAATATCAGAAAATTAATAGAAGTAGAAAATTAGGCTTTTTTTTGTGTTGCTTTAAATTCACTTCACAACAAAAGAAAAATATCTAATACATTCAAAAGTTAGGGCACACATGCTTAAGGCTCTTGAAACACTGGACAAATATGCCTCACTCAGCTCCATGCATAACAGAGTGCTACATAGCGAGCAGACTTACACGTATATACAGCTGAATACAGAAGAAAATCCTTTAGAAATATGTACATCAGTTTCAAGATGAACATTTACATTTCTGTTGAAGATCTAGCTATTTATAAATGGCAGGAAATACACTTTTTCCGATACTATTTTCAAGGTGTACCTTGCAATCATTAATGCAGTCTACTTGTACTAGGGGAAATTCAAGGCTACCATGCTACTTGAGCCCTGAGGTATCTGGAGTGGGAGCCCTGCTGTCCTCTGGGTTACTAACCAAAGGCCACAGAAGCATCAGCACAAGTAAGGCCACCAAATCCATTCGCTTGTGGATTCAGAAACCCCAAATTACTGCACAGTGCAGAGGGATAGCGGAAGTGATTGCAGCCTGTGGGTTCAAACTATGACAAAGTGTGTTCCTGGGAGGAGTTCCTGGCATCTATGCTGTCTGATTTAGCCGAGGGCTGGAGATGAATTCCAGTCTCCTTTCAATTCATAAATAAGCATATTCCAGGGCTTGGGTAAGAAAAGCTGAGCTTCACCCAATCAGTGTGTTATACAGTCACCCAATTAGCTGTACCTTGTTTAGCTGGATTTCTGAGTTTGACAGGAAGCAAGAGCAACTTTAACAAGGACTAGATCAACTAGGGAAGGATAAACCCTAATTATGCTGCAAGAGATTTAATATATTTCTAAAAAGTAGTTTGTTGTTTATGGTTTGGTTTCTTTTTTTTTTTTAATTTATGATGGGTACACAAGCTCCTGTTGAGAAGAGTAACTCCTAGGCTGTCTGTTGTGTAGCTTCACCTTTAGATTTGAAATAGATATGTTTGAGATGGCTCCTGCTAGTGACTTGAAGGCCAGGCACACTTTACGTTACTTTACAAGTAGTTTCTTTCAAAATGATAGTGCTGCATCTGTGAACAAGACTAACAATCTGGCATGAAACTGTAAACCTTTTAGGGCAGCATCTTCATTCCTCTGTTACTGTTGTAAAGTGCTGTGTACACCTATGGCAAAATCAGGTCAGAGTTTTCCTTTAAATTCTTATTCAGTTAATTTCTGACAACTTTATAGACATCCTGAATAACGTACAGACGTAACAGTTTTGCATATGTTGCACATAATGCCAGGTGAAATCAATGAGACTTTTGTGTGTGCAGTGGACGGTGTGTGTAATCTACAGCTAATAGTATATTTGGTGAGTTTTGTATCTTTGTAACTTGTTTGTGACTTCATTCCAAGTTATTTGCTGAGCAGTATCATATTTTACTTTTTTGTTATAAAATTATGCTGAATAGAGATAGCTTGAATTTATTGAAGAGTTTCATGACATTTTATAAGCATTCATATTCCAAATGCATATAAGCACATTGTACAACTTGAATAAAATCTGCTGTGTTTGATTTCTTTTGTGTGTTCAGGGGATCTCCTGAGTGGCACCTCAGTGAGTGTTGGCTCTGTGATGGGTGTCACCTGAGAGTTTTAACAGGTTTTTAAAAAAGGCTCCAATTTGGGCTTTTTTGGTTTTGTTCTTTTTTTTTTTTTACTGGGTTCTTCTTAAAAGCTCTTTATTTTGGTGTGTAATTTGTACATAACTCTTATGTACTCTGCTGTCCAATCAACAGAAAATTGATCATATTCTTTTATTGAACTAAAGTCTTCTTTTCTACATCATTAAAAATCTGTTAGAATGTCATGCCTGTATGTACTGTAGCAAAAAGTAGAGTTTACTCTTAAAATGCTGCTTTTGTGTTACTTTTCTTTAGGTAAATATAGCACTGACTGACATTGAAGAAATATGCTGCTTATTAACATTTTAAGCATTCAGTACAGTTGGATTTTGCTACGCCAGATGTTTAGTGGCTAATCCATTGATACCAAAGAGAGACACTGCCTTGCTTTTAAATGAAATGTTAAGATATTCATGCTTTTCTGACATATTTTTAAGATAATTTTTCATACATCTTCCCTGTATTATTTCTCCTACAGATTCCACTTCATTTTTAAATTGTGTTACATATTTCATGGGCTATTTTAGGAAGTATAAAGAAATGGGGAATCTTCTGAAATAAATTAAAGAAATAACCATTTGGTGGATGAAAATGTATTTCAGTGTATGGGTTTTTTCCTAAGGCCAATGAGACTTTGATATTCTTACTTGTCTAAATTCTGCTATTACACCATCAGTAAGCTATTTGGGAATTGCTCATATTGTACTATAAAATACACATGTCAAGGTAGGCATGTAACTTCAGTGCAAATGTATACTACTTATTTTGTTAAAAAAGCTCTAAATAGAGATGGCTGTACAGGGTCAAAAAAAGAATAAAAGTATGTTTGTAATTCTTAATTTCTTGGGATCTGAGCCTTATCTCAGAGGCTGGGGCATGAACTGTTCAGCAGCTCATAATAGCTTATTACTGTCCTTTTACACACAGATGCAGGATCTGATACGTGCCATAGATGATAATATACAAAATCTGAGATTTGACTCTAGTTTCTTTTGGTTGGTGTAATGTCCTTACTAAAAATAGCCTGAAGTTTGTAAACCAGTAGTCAAAGCGAGAATGAAAAATCAGTCATAAAAATCCTCTCACAGTTAATATCCCACAGTTTAACCTGTAAATCAGCAGATCACTTTGTCAAAAAATAATCAGACTAAACCAGAATTTAAAAAAAAAAGGTATTTACATCTGTAAAAATCTTAACATCTAAGATGTTTCTTGCTAGACATGTCATTCCAAATTCTGTGCATTTCTTCTGGTGTTATCTGGTGCACCGTGATCACCCTGCGGTACCTGCACAAGCTGTAGGCCATTTTCCAGTGATTGAAGCCACTGTTTTGGAAGGGGTGAATGCCCAGCTTCCGAAGGCAAAGTCCAACGTACACATCTTCAAGATGAAGAAGTCTGGTATGAAGGGAGGTTTTGTAAATCAGTTCTGCTACATCAGCTGAAAAAATGTAGCCAGTGCCTGAACAGAAGGGTGGGTAATTACTGTCTGGATACAAATCTCTCGGCATGTACCACTTACTGCGAACATCTCTTATTGGCCCTCCATTTATAACGTAACCAGTGAAGTACCTTCTCCTTGGCTTGGTGTTAGGTTTGAGCAGCTTATAAATAAGATTGTCCATATTTACAAAAATATCACTGTCTGTCTTCATAACGTACTTTGCTTTTGAACAAAATGTTGCTACCCACCTCATCCCCATCAACGTTTTCAGAGTGAGGTTATGGTAAGAGTCGATAAAATCCTCCACAATAATGTCATGAAAAATTTGGCTTTCTTGCTCTACCATTTGATTTAACACAGGATCTGTGTTTTTTCCAAGAAGAAACAGCGTGGCGATTTTAATTCCTTTAAAGTTGTTTTCGTCTCCCCACGTTTCGCGAATGGCTTGCCTTGCATCAAACTCTTTGTGAGTTGTGCTGATAAGAATGACCAAGAAAGGGACACTCTTCTCACATTTGCTGGGTTCATTGATAAGAAAGTCAAAGGAATGTGGATTTATGGGTCGAGTTCTTATGTTGCCAAAGGAAACATTTTTTCTGGCTATGGATATGCTACTGACCTGTCTGTGGCCAGTGTAGGAAGAAGTAGGACGAGTTATACTTAAGTACCAAAGAGCACTTGCCCAACAAACTACTGTCAAAATGTATAAGCATGAGACCTTTGAAGCCATTGTTCCTCTAGCTCTTCTATTCCATGTGATGAATAAATAGCCTTTGTACGATGAGCACACCTATGTCCTGGAGAGGCAGCATATTATTAATGAAACTTGAAAGTTCGATATAGCAAAGTAACTCTGTAATCATTCATGGATCTCGGATAGGAGCTATTAACCCTGATGATAATCAGCCTTTCTTCTTTTACTAGCAGCGGCTTCCATTTCTTGGAATTTTCTGTTATTTCTGAAAAATATGAAGAAAAATTTTCCATTGCTAGATCATAAAAGCCTCAGGCAAGGAAAATGAGCTTATATATGGCTGGCTATTACTAAGCTAAGTGTCTTAATGGATTTCCCAGATATTCTTTTTTTCTCATGAGGTACCACAATGCAAGACAGTGTACTAGAATTGAGCAGTGTTACTGAAGTAATGCTGTTATGATTGGTAATTTCTCATAGATGGTTTGATATAAAAAAGTTAAGCATGCATAGCATGTTGGCTATTTAGATATTTTTAAAGGTATACGAAAATAATTTTCTGGTTTTTAGGAGTTTCTTGCTCCCTTACATTTTTTTCTGGACAATCTTTCAAAATATGCTGGGGAACATTTCAAAATTATTTAAAGAGTGAAAACTAATGTAGTTTATCTTAGGATCAATAGTATCTGTGACAGCTACGCACACGAATACCTACAAACCTAATTTGGTCTTAATGTTGTTAATGTCTGCCCTACTAACAAGAGCATGCTTTGGTGGAAATCAGACACAATAGGACTGATTGGTACAGGTGCAGGAGAGAGATGCATATGCTGTCTTACCCATGTAAAGATCAGCTCTTGAGCAGACTCCATAAAAGTCTAGAAATAAATTAACACAGTTCAGTTATTTTTGTTGGCTTGTTTCTCCTCCCCCCCCCAAACCAGTCTTTTCACAAGCAAATATCATTTGTGTACCATGCAGGATAAATCACAAAGGCAGCCTAATAATGTCTCTTTGCTGGCTGGTGTGCAGAGCACTCGTCAGCCTGGCCAGGGTTCCTGCAGCCCTATCCTGCTGCTGTTCCAGTCCTGCCTCCAGCACTGGGCAGCTTTGAGGCTTTCCTGGATCCAGGGAGCGTGCTAGCCCTGAAGCTTCCTTTGCTCTTAGCAAGTTTGCTGGGAACTAGTTCTGTTTATCATCATTTTCTGGGAATGAGACAAGCTGCCTCAAGCCTGCCAGGTCCATGTTGGCTTCTCCAAGGCACACCAGTAGCTGGAGAGTGCCTGCAGGCTCCACCTTCCTGGGTTTTACCACTGTGTTACTTCCAAGCTAAAGGAGAGCAGAAGCAACAGGAGAGCTTTTTGCAAGAGTCTTTGAAATATTTATCATTTACTTTGGATAAAACAAGAAATACATGAATTCAGTTAAAAAGATAGAAGCCCTGTCTTAGAAATGTCTTTTCTGATTTTACACTGCTTTGACACAGCCCACTCCTCTAGGCAGGCCAGCAGAGTGAAAGGACTGTTACCCTGTGTCACTATTTCACACTGGGGTTTAAGAACAGGAGAGAAACAATCTGAACATTTGCTACATCTATACAGACTTCTTATAAATTGTTATAGCTAGCACTGTGCTGTTAGTATTAATTACATGCACTTTTAGTTATTTAATGACCAGAACCCACATACTGCTCTCCCCTTCCACAAAATAAGATAATGCGAGGTTTGTGCCTGTTTCACAGCTTCATCAGTTTCAGTTGGGTTTGCCCTATTACTGGGGCAATTTAATGAGGTAGAGGTTGACTGTGATCTTCATTACTTGTTCCAGGACTGAGGGTCTGTGATCTCTTCCCACCAGGCAGTACCAACAAACATTTGGGAGCAGTGTATTTAAGTGAGACTTTTAATGGCTCCATAGGGCTGCAGAACACAATGATCGTGGCATGACAGGCACGTGTACATCCTTATAAACAAATACAGTAGTGATAAATATATATAATAATGCTGCTGTAACGTCTGGAGAGGGGATCTATCCTGCTGTAACAACCTACTGGGGTACACTTCTGAGAAAGGCAAAACACATCCTTGACCTGGTGGGTTGGTTTTGTTTCTGGCTTCATTTTTGAGCTCTGCGAACCTTCCCCACTGGAAATGCCAGCAAGAAAAATCACCAAGCGTGAAATGCCATAATGTAGTGAAGACATTAGAGTGTAAAGTCTAGGAGACTGTTAATAATGGATTGGAGATGTAGAGCGAGTGCTCTGTAGGTCAGCGTGTATAATGGACTCCAGCATTAAGATCACACAAAAAAGTGTAACATTCTGCATATGATATTTTAGGAAACTATTTATTGCATTATCTAAATGTGTATGATGTTCTAAATCTTTCTTTCATAAAGGCAGGTGTATTAGTTACCATGAACACTGTGTAGATATCTTAGGGAAAGAAAAATTGTAACCACTGCTTCTTCCAAACTGCAAAATGACATGTAATAGCTTTTCAGTCCGGCAATGTCATGGCTGTGATATCCAATCTTGTGTGCTCTGAAAGGATTAGAAGCAATGAAAACCTTACTTCATTTTGAAGAAAGATCCCAAGCTGTTGTGGGGAATTTTTTTCTCAGTTATGAAATCCGTAGATAACTGTGTGGGATAAATGTTTCTTATATTGGCCCTTGGATTGCTGTCTTTTGAAACAAATTTATCTTTTTCTGTTGTGTATTTGATTGTGGGGTTTTGTTTGTTTGTTTGTTTTGCCTTTTTAAAAGAAAAACAAGAGTTTAGATGGTGTGCCTCAGCTTGGAGTGTTTTGCACAATCCCTGTGGTAATTTTTGAGCAAAGTGTGGATGAAGTGGTTGAGAGTGAACTGGTTGTAGTTTTCCTGATGAGCGAGATTTTAAATTTAATTATTTTTTAGGAAGATTGAGGGGAAATACAAAAAGAGAGCTTCCTATTTTCCTGTGTTGGGTCTCTGCTATTCCCACTCTTGTGAGGTAAAGATGTAAAAAATTGAAGTTCATGTTCCTGCTTTACTTGAGCCTTTGCTATGTATGGGGAATATATTTGAAAGAAAATAGTATAAGCAAAATTGGCAAATAGTGTAAATACAATAGCAAATTAGCTGAGTAGTCTTGATGTGTAATTTAGGTGAGATTACTGTTGGCTCCAGGACTGATCTCTCTCCCTCTTTTGTAGCATCACAGAGGGGGTTGGGTAAGTAGCTATGTCAGGTAATTTTGTTGGCCACAGGGCAAATGCTCCCGCAAATTATTTCTGGTAACATTGTTCTTGCACATTATGTTTAACCTGCACAAGCAGGAAAATTCATAGCTTGATTAGACAGGGAAATATGAATTAAGCAGTGAAATACTTAGCCTGTGAGGGTTTAGGCAAGAATTTCAGAGGTTGCCAAATTCTATTATTAAAGACAATGCTAATTAATTGAGGACCTAAACAAGCGCTTAACTCAGGCTTATCTTCAACACAGGAATAATTGTAGGAAGCTTACAAAATTATTCACAGTATCTAAGTCTGCTATAGCAAACCTTTTTGTTGTCACGTGTTGTGACCTGAAAATAAAATTTTCAGCCATGCAATATGTGGGACTTGTATATCAAAGATGTTAATTACAAGGAATGAAATCAGAGAGTAAAATGAATGTACCCAAATCATAGTGAGTTTAAACTTTCATGGTAATTACTTATTTGGAAAAGAGGAGAAATAATGAATGTGAACAAGGATCACTATGATCTGAATAACACCTGGAGGTGCTTCAGTGCTCACATGTTACTGTGGTTGGTTTAGCAGTTTGCCCAAGAGTTGCTCAGAACATTTTTAACCTAGTCAATAGTACATATTTTTCAAGCTGCCTTCAATAATAAAGTGTGTAGTGAATTCATTAATAGAGTGTGTTTCAGGCCTGATACCAGACTCAGTATATTGTCATTGTAAGGATGACAAGTTTTTTCAGTTTCTTCTTTCAGCCATGATCTTCTTGAATTTGGTATTGAAATTTGAAGATTCTCTAACAGAAGAATATGGGTTCTCACAGGGAGAGTGGAAAGCTTTTATCAGCTTTGGATTTTGTCTGCTGGAATAGGCTGTGTAACATTTGGGGCCACACACGGGCAAAGGGAGGTGCCACCTCCTTTCCTTTCTCCTGTGTAGTGAAAGAAAGCTATTTAGTGGGGCAGTAGCAACGTTTTAAGCTCTTGGATCCTTTTTTTTTAAACATGTTTTCATTAAAGTTGTCCCTTTTCCCAACGTGGTTGTCATACTATAAGTAATCAGAGGCTCAAGGTTTGCTAGGGTAGATGATTGCAAGCAAATGTTTGGCATCGTGTTTCCGTGCTGTGACACCAAGCGGAGCCCTTAATTGCACTACTCCCAGCTCATGCTGTGCAAGCCAGAGAAGCCACCCAGTCAGAGCACAGAGAGCTGTACTGTGTAACTTCTGTAAGTAATTGTCTTGATGAGGACTGTGAGGATTTGCAGCAAACCTTTTATGAACTGACTGCACATCAAGGATAATCCTCCAGATAATGAGCACATTTGAGAGAATCTTGCAAACTGTTCACGGGCAATTTTCAGGCGGATGTCAAAAGAGTTCAGCAAATGTTACTCGTCAACTGCAATATTTTGCCAACATTTTGGAACACTGCTGTCTCTGCTGAGAGGCTGTTGATCTTTCTTTTAAGAAAGCCCATCCTATGTAAGTGCCGTTGCATTAATGTATCTAGACCGTGGTGGATGCACGTGATAGAACCCACAGCTCTTGAGTCTGGCTTGTTGCCACAGCTGTAATGCAGCCCCTGTCACCGCAGCTGAAGTAGGTGCTGAGTGGAGGCAGTGAGGATGCTGAGCCCTGGGGATGACCATGGGTGAGAAATTGAGGGACATCACAGCTGCTCATCCTGACACTCAGGAGTCTGTTAGAGGGAGCACAACTGAGTCTAATTAACACTTTGCATCTCTGCCAAAATATACCTATTACTTTCCCTGGAAAAAAGAGGGAATGCAGCTGCTAAGTTATTTAGTAAATATAGCAAACTCTTCTCATTTTCCCCAAAGAGATGTTTTTGTAAGTTTTCTCTGATCATGGCTTTCATCTGTATACAGACAAAGACACTGAAATGTCTTCAGCATTTATGAAGTCCTTAAATTACCTAAGGAAAAGTCTGTGATTATTACCAAATCTTGTTGAGAAGACAATTATCCTGAACATTAAGAACACATCTCCAAAGAAATCCTGTTATGCTCATGGCTGTATGTTTTCACAGTAATTTCTTGAGGAAATGCTGGACAGATGGCATAGGTGATTTAACAGGAGATGGCAATCTCCTCTCTGGCAACTTCAGTTGAAGGTTTCTTAAATATTCTAAATGCTTTTGCTGTGCCTGGGTGTAATGGCCCTGAAACCAAATCAGTGCTGCAGAGAAAGACAGTCCTCTCTAGAACATGGTGGGAAGGGACTGTAATAGATACAGGAGCCACAGTCTTAGGCTGAAGGGAAGAAAATACAAGCATTCATTTCAAGTCCATGTTTTTCAGAAAAAATAAATTCTTCTACTTAGGGAGCTCCTAGCTGTCATATGTTAGAAGGTTGGCTTCCTTTCTTTCCCTTTAAAAGGACTAAGGACAAATATTTTCTGAAAATCAGGCTGTGTTTTAAGATATGCTGTTTGTACACAGAGAAACATTCCTTGGTCACAGAAATATTGACAAGCTTTACCCTAGGCAGCAACTGAAGGTGAAAGTAAGTATTTTGCACTACTGATTCTTTCACCCTAATACTTCTTTTTTTTGTGAATGCCAATTTGCACAGTCTTTGTTGTATTTCATCCTTAAATTGAGGAATTGATGTCTGGAAATAGATTTGGTATCTATAAATTATTTTTCAATATTTACTACATGCTCTTAATGTGATCAAAACATAAGAATAGACTATTCAGTAGCAAATTTTATGAAAACTTCTAAATCCCCTGTAGGGAAAATGAAAATTTTAGAATTTCAAAGCAAATAGGCCCATATTACTGAAGCTTCCCAAATCTTTACAGAGCTACTTCAGAATCTGTTAAAAGTTAACTCTACATGAAAACAAAGCTGCCTGAGTGACTTTTCTGTATTTTCCACTTTATATTTTTTCAATGAATGTATCTCTATAAAAACAAGATTGTCTGTTCTTTTTCAAGAAGTACTGAGATAATCCACATAAAACAATCAAACTGCATTTTCATTGCTTTTTTTCTTATGCTTAAGAACAAATTATGCACCTATTTTTTCTCAGCAAAGTAATTTACGAGTTAAAAAATAAACAGTTTTTAACATGAGTAAGCTGTGAAGTGCAATTTTGTACAGCAGATGATGAAACAATTGACGGAAATATTTAGGAATATTTTGATTATTTTGATTAACAGAAACATCAGGTTTACCATGACTGAGGGGAGCAGGATACATTATTGGCTAGTAAATATGAGCTTGACATGAAGGACCATTCCTTGGCTGGCAGTGTAAAGAGGGAGGATCTCAGTGTTCATTTGAGCAGCTTTTCTCTCTGGCTTGGTTTGTGCATCAGGAGCTTTGTAGCTATAAATTCCTCGTCAAGTTTTGCAGCTCAGAAAGTATTTTCTATGCAAAAATATTTCCTTTCTTTCTCTGAGGAGAGACTTGTGAGCTGCAAGGTTGGCCACACACCATTTGGTGGTTTTCACACACACACAGAGAACTCCTCAGGGAGTCGGGCAGTACCAATTGGCCTCTATGTCTGAGAGGCAGCTGCCTTCTCTCCTGGTGACCAGGAGTCCAGCCTGCACCACATCTGGCTACATGGAGCTTCTGTAGCTGTGGGATTTTTTCTTGTAGGTCTGATTCTGAATGAAACTGGCCTTGGAGAACCCTCTGTGCTACTGGTGGATGGCAAAGCAGTGAATGATCAAGACTCAAACTTGTGCACACTGGCTACTGTGTCTGGGTATTTCATAAAAGCAAAACACTGACAGTTTGCTAACTAGAAAAAAAGATATGATTTTGTAAAATCATATGACATTTGTAAATTCATATGACATTGAAAGGGGTTTTTATCCCATTTGGCACAACTCGGCAATACGTTTTCAGTCACCTTCAGACTATTTTTGTCATTTCTTGCGAACAAGTCTCTGTCACAAATGTATGATTATGACCACCTAGCCAATACAGCTGACTCCATGTGGAAGGAGATGAAAGGACAGACTAGATAGACCCTGGGACTACCTGTACAATGGATAAGTATCTAAAGTTTTAGCAAACCATCTGTGCTTGGTCAGATATTAATCTAGAATGGTTATAAGCTAGATCTTATGCAAAATAGTATTATAACTTGGGACATGCCAATCACCAGTTCTGTCTTGCTGTATTGCTGATTACATGTGATTTACCTGGAGACAGTGCACACTGCTGTGAATTGGAGTTCTGCTGCTGTCTTTAGTAAAGGCATTTTAAGCATGTATTGTTTGCACTAAGAGGGAGAAAAAAGAAATGGAAACAATAAAGTGAAAGAGCAGAATATTTTTAAGCAGGAGTCTTTTTCTTTTTTCTCTTTTCACCCATGAGATGTCAAGTGTCAGATCTGTCCATTTTTCCCCATAAATGCTTTTCAGAAACAAACTGAAAAAACCCTTTGTGACTTCATGTTGTGATAGGTCATTTGTGATTGCATCACTCATGTCCTGTTACAGCAGGAATGTGTAAATTGCATCTCAGTATGGTTATAAACCGATGCAAAAAAAAGTATTTAACTTTGTGCTACCGTAGTCTCAACTGTTATTTTTTTAGCCATTGTGCTGTGTTCTAGTGTGAAATCTCTCAGCAAGGTTCCTTAGCTCATGTCACCACCAAACTGGTTACATCTAATGAAAGTTCAGGACAAAGTCTTTGAGTTCTTAAAAAAAATTCAAGGGGAAAACCTTCAGAACTCCTTTAACAGAATCTTTATTATTTGCAAAACAATTTAACATACTTTATTACTAGTGTCCATACCTTAAATTATTTTCAAGAAATAGTGTTTGAAATCAAGTATACTGCTGTCCTTGTCTTAATCTTCTTAAATTTCACTATTAGGTTTCTTTTGTATTCACAGCAATGCCTGTGAAACTGTAGTCTGGGTTGTGACACCAAGAATAGATGACAGTGGCCTTGATTATACAGATGCCTACACTAGTGGCACTGCCATTCTCAATTAATCTTTGTCAGAAAAGGAGGAGTAACAATTATATGAGCACTGGAACACCTGAAATCACAGTGTCTGTAGTGATGATAACTCATCAAACTGAATGACAAATCTAATTCCCATAATTCACATGCTATTGTGGGCATAGAAAGAAAAATACAAATAATTTAAACTTTTGAATTTATTGGGAAGAATTCTAAAATAGTTTTGAACCTGCCCATCAAGGTATCAGTCAGCATGCTTGGGAACTTTGCTTTTAACCTCATCAAAACTGGGGGTGCTTGGGGCTGGAAGTAGCTATGTATAAAGACATTGTTAGAACCTCAGTGCACAGTTCTTATTGATAGACAGTGACTGGAAGGATTCTGCATTATCTCAGGCATACCTGTATGATACCTATACATATTGTAATTGTTATGTATCTTTATGTGAAAATGCTGGTGATATGTATTTTTAAGGGCTAAAAACCAGCTAGAATTCATGTTATTGTCTCATTTCTTCCACAGCAGTGAGGCTAGAAAATTTTGTAAACAGTGAATGTAGTTGTTCATATAATAGCATAGTTCCAACTTTTTGTGCTTAAGAAAAAATTAGGTATTGTCAGATGTCCAAGGAAGCTGTTGGATACTGTGACAGTGTCTCCATGGGCTTTTTTCTTCCTTTCTTTTCCCTGGAAAATTTCCTCATGCTGGGAAGGTCCCGGAGCCCTGACCTGTCCATGCAGGAACAGGTAGCAGTATGTTGTTTTTCATGTTTACGCTACAGTAATGATTGTGAAGCCATGTTGTGATGTATTTGTCTCCATGAGCAGTTTATAACTCAAGCTCCAGGTTTTTAATTCCCTTTGTGAAGTAGTTGTGATACATTTAACACCAACTGTTGCTTTCCAAATTGCATGTCTCTCACAGAACATTTGTCTTCAGCTTGGAAGACAGGGCCCAACCTTCCGCACCTGACATTCTCAGATACGTGAAACACATTTCACAGACATACACTTTTTTTTTTCTTTTTGGTAATTGATTGGGCATAATTGAGATTTGCCATTTTATAGGGGCTTTCCTGCACAGGGTTTGCTGAAATTGCTTTAAATCTGGCAGAGACCAATAGCTGGAGCTCTCCCCCAGTGCCTGCCTGCCTCTGTGCCCCCTCCCCTCCTGCCGGTGGGTGTTCCTGCGAGGCTCCCACCCAGTCCTTCCCAGCTGCCTCGCAGAGCACCCGCAATGCTGGCTGGGCTTCCCAAGCAAGACATCTTGCAGAGGAGGATAGTCCTGTTGGGAAAGTGGGATTTGTCTGGTCTTTGCAATGGAAAGAGCTGGAATGAGGTTTCATTGCCTTGAATGTTTGCCTTAAATACATGGAGTAGAGGTTTCTCGCACAAGAGTTGCTGTGCCCATGGGCCGGTGTCCGTGCTCACTGACCCCAGTGCAGCCGAGGGCCAGCACTTCTGGCTCTTGGCTCTCTATCACTGCCTTACCACGAAGACTGGAACCATGTTTCTTTTCTCTTTGTCATAACTGAATGATAGATGGGGTTTTGCTTGAACTTAAACGAAAACTTACTTTCATTGAGGATTGAACAAGAAAAATTTCAGCTGCAGAACAGAGGGCAGTTTTTTGCAAAGCCATGAACATTTGAGAGCAAGCTGGCAGCAGACTCTCAGCTAGCACATATGGAGCATTTCACAGACATGGCCCCAGACTATTTGTCAGCATTTAGTTTTCTCAAGCTTGGGATTGAAAGGACTGTTGCACAGTGTTACTCTTATGCATTCACTCAACACAAGGGCATTATCTCTTGTGGCAAAATTTAGAAATGGGCTCATAGTAACTGGAGTTTTTGGATGAATCAAGTAAAGGAGACCATGCTATAGTAAATAGGTAAATACATATCCTGGTGAATCCACAGGAGTAAAACTGTCCTCTTTCTTCTAAGATATTTAAAAAGTGCAGAAAATTGTGTCCTCAGCTAAGACACAAGTTTGAAAAATACTGTTAGGGATCATAAATGGGTTGGTGCCTCCTTAGCTACACTGCAAAGCTGTTCTAGGTTGTCAGCTTTACCTACCTAGTCCACCCTCTTTCCCCCCAAAATATCTATTTTTCCACTTTATTTCCTTTATGAAAATTGTGAGCCTTATCTATTAATCCCAATGAAAGAAACCCATGTGTCTCTGGAGAAAGCAGCCAGTTAATAGCTTGTCCATTTGTGCTCAGATCAGATTTTAACTTGAGCCCTATGAGAACTGGGCAAAAATTGAGAAAATTTTCTTGCTAACTGTTATTGATGAACATTTTGTGAGAATTTCTCTGTTAATAACTCTTATCTGCCTGCTGGGAAGAATATGGCTGACAGCCTCAGGTATCTGATAAAGCTGCAGGAAAAACTGCGTTCTGGTAAAGAGTAAATCTGAATTCCGGTTTCAACTCACTTTTATCACTTATGTCATTAGACATGTCCTTCATGTGTACTTTTACAGCTTTCACCAGGGAGCATAAATTTCAAATCCCGAAGATCTGTGTGAGCAGTCAGGAATACCAACTCTGATTTCTTACATCTTTTGTCTGTGAGCATTCCTAATGGGGGGTATTCGCAGTGACTGGTAACTAAGAGAACAGCTAAGCAAATGTCTGCCTAATGTGTTCATGTGTGTTTGTCTGTCACTAAACATAACAGTGGCCATTTCTATGCTGCTAGCACATTTTGGTGTCTGTTTTTCCTATTGTGACTAGGGAAGCGTAACCATTGCAATTGCAACCTCTCAGAATAATTGGAAACTCTCCAGCTGGCTTCTCCACCTGTAATTGCATTGTCTCTAGCGGGCTGATGTAGGTGTAAATGGGGACTTATTGTCCACATTGAAGGATTTCTCAAAACAAAGAACTGTTATATAAAGGATAACCTCAGGTGTATTCAGAGTTGAAAAACAGGGAAAACAGTCTTCCTCCTCCTTGACTCTTACTGAAATCTACTGTGGCACAGGTAAAGCATGTGATTCCAGTGCCTCCCCAGAGAAGATTATGCAGCAACTTGTATGCAGTGCTGCTCTGTGCTTTCTCTTCATAGAATACAGAGTGGGAAGGGAACCATCAGGATCATTGAGTCCAGCTCCTGGCCTTGTGCTGGATACTCCAAGTGTAACAACTGAGAGCACTGTCCAAACACTTCTTGAACTCTGTCAGGCCTGGGGCTCTGATCACTTCCCTAGAGAGCCTGTTCCAGTGCCCAACCACCCTCTGAGAGGAAAACCTTTTTCCTGATACCTTCCCTGACTCAGCTTTATGTTGTTTCCTTGAGTCCTGTCACTGGTCATGAGAGTGAAGAGATCAGTGCCTGCCCCTCTGCATCCCCTCAGGAGGATGTTGAAGACCACAGTGAGGCTGCTCTGCTTTGCACCATGAGCATCACTGATGCCAAGGATGGCTGGTTGCTGCCTTGATTCTGATGCAGCTCAACAGCCAAAATTCTCTTTTATCACTCACTCTTCTTTGGGATACGTTGGCTCCTGCTTGGATAGGAATGTAATGCACTGCTAACAGGAATCAGCTTTGTGGAGCAATAAGCAGTAAAATGTTCTGTCGCTGTGCCCAAGGGGAATCATATCATATCTTAATTACCCATGTGTTCAAGGCCAAGCCTTAAAGAAAAAGAGGGTCCATGAATATCCAGTGTAAAAGTATAGATTGCTTCCCTTCTCTCTCCATCTGTGGACCATCAAGAGCTTTACAAACACAAGCTCACTGAGCATCTGTATACCCCAAGGAGGCAGATAACACAGTAATAAAATCTGCCAGGCAAGTTAAGAGTCCAAATCTTGGTACCTACCTCAGGGTCATAAGAATTAAATAGAGTGGTTTCACAGAGAAACATTCTTCTGGGAGACTTTTTCTTATAGAAGCAGCATAAGATCAAACTCCCCTTTTGATCATTTTCCAGACTTCAGGGGTGCTTAGTCTTTGAGCAGAATCAGAAGAGATTGCTGTATAAATAACACGAACTCAGACCTTCTCTGGAGTAAAGTGTTTGGCTCATAGGGTAGCTGGAAACAACAGGGATTCTCCTGAGCACGTTTTAACTTTGTGTAGGTCTCCCTCAACATCCTAAACCCTTTTCTCACTTTTAGCAGTCTCCTTTCAGCATTATTTTAATCTGAGAGATCTCTTGAACAAAAGAGATTTTAAAGCAGTCTACAATCTTTGGTTCTATTTATTTTCCAGCTATTCTGATATCAAAGGCAGCATGAAGCAAAAATGAAATGAAATGCATAAAGCAGCTGTGGGGCAGCTGGTGTGGGATCACAGAGGCCATGAGAAGAACACTGCTCTGTGGTGTGACCGAACATCTGACATGGGGCTTGTTGGATGGCACAGCCAGTGTCTGCGCTGCCACTCTGTATCTAGCAAGGAAGAAGGTGTGCTCTGACTCATTCTCCTCATACAGAAAAAGCTAGGAAACATGAGGGTTGATGCAAACATCAGTAATGCTTCCTCCTGCTGCTCAGGAGAAAAGGACCAATTTCCTGATACTCTGAGGAAAGGAGGGTAAGAGCTGCTGGAGAGGCAGGGGATGTCTGGCTAAACCCTGCTGGGTATACAGAGGAGGACAGGCAATCCTGCCTGGGGTTTGCGGAGTGAGGTCTCCCCATAGAGTGTGGTTCAAGGTGAGAGGAAGACAAATGATCTAAATGCACAAAATTTCAATTTATTCTTTAAAAACCTTTTTTGCTTCTAATACAATGAAGAGCAATGCCACAAAGCAAAGGGATGTGAACAATTTCTTGATTGTTTCTTTTGGCTTTGTGGTAACAACATAATTAAAAGCTGCCCCAGTACTTTTAATGAGAACTTCACTCTTTTGTTATTCTTTCTTACACTTCCTTTGTCTTCTTCTTTGAACAAATTAATTACCCTGCTCAGAGTGCACACACTTTGCGAAGATGCTGCCATCTGCTATTTAGTTTCCTTTTTAAGCTGTGATTTTAGACATATATTTCAGGGAAAGGAAGCCAAGTGGTTGAGTTTATTTTCCCTTTGTGTGAACAACAATGGGAATAATTCCAGAGCCAGGCAGTAAGGCTGCCTGAAATGTCAACTGCAAATCACCTTTTCAGTGAGGCATTAATTCATTCTGTGAGAAATATGCTGGGCAAAAGAACTCTATTTCAATTCCTCCTCCTGTTCAGTGGCTGGATCAATTAGATTCCATACAGGAAGTTTTTGAGATGATGTTGAATAATTTTTTACTTTTTTTAACCCTTATTCCAGATCATTTTCTTGCCTTCTTAGTCCCTTGCTACACATGTCTCTTGTAGAAGACAGAGGAGAGGTGGAGGGTGCTCTGGGCACATGCAAGGTCAAGGCTGTCCTCAGGTCACCCCAGGCAGTCACCTCTGGCAGGGGCACAGCCCTCCCAGCAATCAGGAACCCCTCAGCGGAGGAGGGGGAATAACAGTCCCTGCCTGCAGACAGAGGAAGAGGGAGGAGGAGGAAGGGGGTTGTCTTGCCCCTCCTCAACTGTTTCTGCCTTGTCATTGGAGACAAGTGGTTCAAGAGCTGGAAAAATACTCCATGAAATCACAATGGAAAACATTTCTTTGCATCTGCATCTGGGAAATTAGAGGGACAGCGTGTGTCTCTGTGTGTGTAAGCCAGCACTGCCACAGAAATATCCATACATTCATTAATACTTTATTTTTAGCCTGATCAGTTCCTCAATCAGATGTGTCCATGGTCACACCAAAGCCTGGATCAGCACAGCTAAAGAGCACCATCAGCCTGCAGCAAGATGGGGCAAAAGGGGGCAGATCTGTTTTTGTGACCACAGTCCCATCTTCAGTGATTATCAGAGAGCTGAGGGCTCCCCTTGTTCCTCTTAGGGACTGTAGCAGTAGCCCCAGGATTTCTTTTTAGAAGAATAAGACCAAGCACACAGCTCCTTTCTTCCTCTTGCATCATTTGCAAGTAAGTAAAAATCCAAAAAGCCTTTGCTTGCCTTTTAAATATTTAGGTTCAAATTTCAGTAATTACTGGAAAGTTTTGGAAAACAATTCAAGGACTTCTTGAGAATTAAAAAAAATGCTCTCCTTTTAATTTTTTTTTTCATTTGTTTCACAGTACCAAATGATCCTTTGTATCCTTTGACTCTCCCAAGATCTCTCTGAACTTAAACTCAAAACTTAATTGGTTTTTAACAGGAAACCTGGCCACGCATATAGCAGCTTTGAAGGGCATGAATAGTGTAGCATTTGAGAATGTACTGCTATTTTGGAGATTGATGTGATTTTCTGATTTTGACATAAAATGAAAACAGAGAGAGGTTGACACAAGCCTGTGAATCAGCCAGATTCTTCTTAGAAGCCAAAGACAGCTCTTGGCTCAGGTAGGCTATTCTCCCACACATGCATTTGCCAAAAAAGAGTGTGTTGCTGGGGCTTTTTTTGCTGTTGTTTTTTTTCTCCAGATGGTGTAACGAGGGATAGACTGCTTGTTGCTTGCCAAGGCTTGTATAATGTTGTGGCAAAATGCAATCCCAAGCTGCAGTTTTGAAGGTAGCATATCCATCACTTACTCATCAGGTTCCTATACTTCTTGCATGTAGGGTCAAACCTTTGTCATCAGGCCAAGCCTATTAACAAGTTTCATCCAAATGTTTTGAGAGTGATGAAATTTGGTATGTTTTCTCTCTAAATGTTGATTAAAATGTCCACTGCTAGGGAGGTAAGAGCCAATATGCAGCAGATCCTTTTTAAAAACCTGTACCTCAAACTGGAATCACTAAATCCCTCAGATCAGCTAAAAATAATAATGCTTTGGTTTTGCCTGTGATTTTTCTCTGTAGTACGTCTGAAGTAAAATCAAAAAGTATTTGGTGTCACAAATTACTTCTTTTTTATGGTTGTGGTTTGAAATACACTGAGTTTTTGAACTTTAAAAATAATTTCTTGCACTTAAATGAAGTTATAATAATAAATAGAGATAAAAATTATATGGAATAGTTTTACAACTAAAGGGTATGTAGTTTTTCACTGGATTGATACATAAGTCTTCTTCCTGTTGACATGAGTATTCAAAATAAACCTGATACTAACTTCATTGGGTGATACAATTGCACCTTCTGGCTGTCAGGTGTTTGAGAGGAATGAACAGAGCCAGGAAAAAAGTAGGCCCTTGAGAGTAGTGTGTACACCCTGTTTAGTCACTGTACTTGAGACAGCGTCCACTAGAGAGGTTTAGAGACAAAAACACTGGGCGAAAGTCAATCAGCTCCATCCTCGTTCAGCTGTAACTTCTTTATTTTTCTTAAACACTTCTTGTTCTAGGGACTGTGTTCATTCAATCTCACAGTAATCCAAGACAGCCATAGTAGTGGTGACTTAAAATTAATGCCCTGACATTTATGATAAAAAAGCAATTTTAATATGGCTATACATTGTCTTTTTAATAAACTACTACAAATAGTCTCTGCCAAGTAGCAGGAGAGGGCAGGGTACTTGGTGTTGGATACTTTTTAAATACTTCAGAATGATAGACAATATGACAAACATGTATAAAGAATTGCTTTGCCATGAGTTATAAAACATAGGAAAAATCCTCAAATAACCAAAGTTAGTTTTTAAAAGTGATTTGACAAGCTAGATAAGAGTAGTCTTGCTAATTTAGGCTGTTTGGAAGGAGCATGGATGAGATTTTCAGTATCTCAGTGATATGACAACAGACAAAATCTACAGTCATTCTTTAGGTGCCCTATACACTCTATTTGGACCACCAAAAGGATTTTCTTCCTCAAGCAATACCAGATTATTTTCCTGGCTGGCGGAAATAACCTGTAAATTATATCTATATCTAGAACCTACCGAAGAAAAGCCATCAGACTGTATCATACATGAAAAATTGGTTGTCTTGGTCAAGTAACTAGAAATTTTGGCATATAATCTTTTAATTTGAGAAATGATGAAACAGCAGTGGCAAGAACTACACTGCATGTTTCCAAAAGTACATATAGTGGATTGAGAGGTAGGTCATTTGTCAGCCACTCCTGTAGATAAAATGAAATGGAAGACAAAAAAGTTTGCTCGGTATCACAAAGCCAGAGACTTCAGCATAAGATTATGTTTTCTAAGGCATGTACCTCTCTCTCTGCGCACCTCTAGAGACTCTGAAGAAGGTTTTATATTTCAGCATGCTAAAGCATCTCAAGTTCTGGAGGGAGAGAGAGATTGCAGGGAGTTGTCTTTATACAGCTGACATGTGTAGCCTCAAATGCCATCCATAAATTAGGCCTCTATCAAATAACAGTGCCCCATGGCATCTGCAGTGGAAAAGCTGCCCTTCAGAGGCTCTGAGCAATCTTCTGTAGGATGGATTTAGGATTGTACAGTCCTCCTAAGAAACCAGTCTGAAAATTAGGTACCAAACCAATTAAATCATCTCTGTTGGTGGATCTCCCTTAAGTCTTTAAAAACCTGCAGAGTGAAGTTCCTTTTGCAGTATTTTTTTAGAAATTATTTAGCTATAACTTTACCTGATACATGCAGAAAAGGAATATAGCGGGGCATTTCAATTCTGCCTTTCTCCTTTGTTTGGCAGTTGATCTTGAGTGTCCACAAAGCCTATTAAACTCATTTTGCTATAGCTTTACTATTGACATTTGAGATTAAATGCCAGGGTATGAAAGTTTTTTTTTTTAAGGGCTATGACTTTTTGTTTCAATACAATGTTGTCAGAGCCACGGGACTGTAACAGCCTGCTGTAGTATGTTATTCCATCATTTCTTCCTAGCTAAGAAAAAGATTTCTGATTAGTACAGCTACTGTCTCTTTGTTACAGGGTTTATACAAAATTCAGCAGTGTTAATGCAATTGAACTTAATGGAGCTGTGAATGCTTGGCACTATCTTTTTCCTGTTTGCAGAGCTCACTTATCTCCTCTCATCCGATAAGCTACAAAACAGGATAACTCCTTTACTAAAGCAGCTGTGGATCTTGGTGTTACAATGACACAGTAGAAGATTTTTCAGTGCTAAAACGATGCTTTACATACAGTATTTTCACTCACCCAGTTGTTATTCAGTCTGAAAAAGACAGAGGCTGGAGACATGGGATGCTTTAGAGGCTGGGCTGAGAATGCCCACGGGGACTGCTCTCCACACAGCTGGCAGTGGGTGAGCCCAAAAGCCTTGAGTGCAGAGATGTGCTGCAGAGCCAGCGCCTAGAGGTCTTCCTGTTTGTTCTGGGGCAGCATCCCAGCACCTCTGTGTTAAGGCCTGGGAACTTAGGTCTGTACTTTTCTACCAAACCCAGGAGAGTCCATGGAAAGTTCATACTGGATTTGGGAGCTATTGGCAAAGTAAAAATGTACCACACAGATCACTATTTTTCAGTATTTTCAGCTGTCAGAAATGTAAAACCCTGGCAGCTCTATTTTAACTCAGTAGACAGAATATTTTGTTCCAGTGCATCCTAGAATTGCTTTTAAATACTTGGTACTTTCTCTGAAATTATGATGGCAAAGAACAGAGCTGAAGTCATTTACAGAAATGATGGATTTAATGAAGACTTCAGAGTGATTTGCATGTTGTGTGCTAGTCTGACAGTAATTAAGAGCCTAATTCATTACGGTGAAAGAATTTTCATCAAAACTAGTACAGAATTAAGAATCACTTAATTTTATAACTTAAAACCGATGCTGTGTGGTCAGATGCTTTTGCAGACTTAATCAAACAAAACACTTACAGAAAACATATTCTTTCTATCATTATCTCCAGCATTATCACTTTTCTAATTGGACTTGATTCTTACTCCAGAATAAACTACACCTTTTACTGTGTCACCTGCTGTGTAATAGGCCACTGCAGCTTGCATCTGCTTCACAGAGTGTGTAGGTCTGTGATATTAGACTGAAGATATCAGAGAACACCATCCATGGTGCTGTTTGTTTCAGGTGTTTCATTGCAATTCTTTCCTCCCTGCTTTTCCTTACTGTAACTTGTCCATTACTTTCAAATCAGTCACGTACAACTAGTCTGGATTGGTATCTTCAAAGCTCTCCATGAATGTGTGCTTGTTCTCAGTGGGGGATGAAATAACATTTTCCAATTCTGTGTCTCACTTTTAGAAGTGGTAGGGGACACAGGTGTAAGAAAAAACTTTTTCAGTGTTTTTTCATGGTCTGAAACAATCCCAAACTTTCAAGGGCAATGAATGATAGAAGAGGTGCTCATGAGGTATTTATATAATGATGATTGTATGCAACCTAATAATATACTTTCTGCTCTCCTGCTTGATGAAAACTTTTTCTTGATGTCCACTGGATATTAAGCAATTTAATGACTTGATGAGTAAGAACAAGGTGATTGCAGAAGTACTCTTCACAAGCTAAAAAAGAGCTCTTTTTGCTGCTCTGCATTCTGTTTAAATGGTGCATTTAATTATAGGCATCACATTTGGGAGGAGTTATTTGGTTTACAGCAGATGCTTGACAATGTCACCTGGAGTTTTTTTCTTCTGCACTGAACCAATGCATCTTGTATTGAATGTTATAGCAAAGACTTTGCCTGAGGGTTTGCCTGAATAATCTTGTTGTTTGTATCCCATCCAGTGCATAAGAAAAGACCTTCAGGGAGCAAACCCAGGCCAGGCATCTATTGCTGAAGTCACCTAAAAGGTCTCACAGCTTGCACAAGCTTTGATCGAAGTGCTTTCTCAGTGGCTAACAAAAAGGGGTTTGGCCAAGACCGTGGCTGT
Organism: Sakesphorus luctuosus; assembly: GCA_013396695.1. NCBI lineage: Eukaryota > Metazoa > Chordata > Aves > Passeriformes > Thamnophilidae > Sakesphorus > Sakesphorus luctuosus. The sequence continues at coordinate 1,955,710 of VWZD01009771.1, forward strand.
CTTTGCTCTTGCTTTTGTGGCATTACTGCAGTCTGCCAGGGCCTCCCAGTGTCAATAGCATTTATACAACCAGTGTGGGCAGAGGTTACTTGAGAAGATCTCCCTTTCGGCTGTTCATTCTCTCTGCTCCAAGAGCATGTGAAGCTACAGCTTCCAGTTACAGTTTTGACTCCTAAATTTAGAAATAAGTCTTCTTGTTGTGCTACTGCTGTTTCTGTCATCTCTGGTTCATCTTTAGTGGGATGGGTCTTGTGACATTTGCAAGCTTTTTATTGCTTAGTCTCTTCTTGAAGGGCACCCAAAATAGTATTGAATACTTCTGAAGTAGCTCCACCATATGGTTCTAGTATGTTTTCAGGCCTGTTATTTTTTTTAATTTGGAATAGAGCCTAGATTGGTATGTTAGGTACAGCTTGAAGAAATAGAGCTCTTTATTGTGACCCCTGTGTTGCCTCTGCAGGCTACTGAACTACCGAAATCTGCAGCTTCTCACCAGGGCCATGTAGCAGTGTCTGACCAGCAGCAACTGCATGGCCACAGACTTCAAACAAGGGAAATCCGGAATGTCTTCTGAGGAAAGGCTCATTTACCAAGGTCATTTGGAAGTCCTGCTGATGCCTGGTTTTCTGTCTTCTGTGTCCGTAATTGGCCTGGGCAGTGCATGGTTGTTGGCATCTCACAACGTACAGTGCTTTATTTCTCTAAAAAGGTTATGCTTTTTAACTGATTAATTGTCCAATGCCAGCAGATTAGATTTAGCAGTGGCAGCTCTTGGATTTTGAGAAGATGCAGCACATTGACTTTGCAAATGTAACATCTGGCTTTTCCTATTTTAACATGGGATAACATTTAAAGAGCTCTGGTCAAGCTTCTGGGATTTAAATACCAGATGGGAATTTTATATTCCCTGTATACTTTATCATATCCTGTGCAGGGCCAGGAATTGGACTCGATGATCATTGTGGGTCCTTTCCAGCTCGGCATGTTCTGTGATTCTGTGGTCTAGTAAATATTGAAAGTAGTAGTGGCTAACTCAAAGAGGGCCTGTGCCTTTCAACTCACAAAGGATTGTGCATTCTACTGCCCAGTGTAACTACTTTTAGAATTCTCATTATCACCTCTGTCCCTTCACCACCCTAAGCCTTGTGCATGTCCAGCATGTCTGCTTATCGCTTCTCTAACACCTTTTTTAGGAGCAAGGTGCTGCTTTATCCTTTTGTTGTCACAGGAGCTGAACTTAACAGCAAATGGCAGATAGGAACTGGGCTGTGCCCAGATCAATTTTTTAATGCTCTCAAGCATTTTAACATAAACACAGCTATTTTCAAAATAAATAATGCCTGTATTCTTTACTCTGTGCTAGAAAAGCAACAAGATAAAAACCAAGCAGATTACAACGCAAACAAAATTTTTTAAATGCTGATGGACTGGTGGTGATACTGTTTTAATTTTTAAAATTAAGCATTTAAAAAGCTTTGAAATACTTAAATATATCTTATTTTCTGTTTCTTATCATAATTAGAAATGTAAACACCAAATAGCTGCAGAAAGAATGCCTTTTCACTTGAGATTTACAGTTCACTATTGCAGGCTCAGAAATTAAGAAGCTCATCTTTAAATATTTGGTTTTGTTTTCTGATGTATAGCAACTTCTTTGAAAATATCAGGTCACAAAGCCTGCATAATTAGCACTGAATTCCCTGCATAAAGAACAGTAATCCAGAATTTTCAGACTATAATATCTGTTCCTCATGATGAATCTGCTGCATAGCCATTGAGTTATTATAGTATCATACAGTTAAGCAGTTAAAATAAAAATGAAACTCGTTTTATCTGACATTTTCTAACTGTGGTTTTAATGAACAATATGAAAACAGGACTAGTGAAAGAAACATTGTGTATTCCTTACACTTCACTGACCTTCCTCCTTATTTCTTGCTTTTTTGCTAAATATGAAAAGATCTAGTGTAATAGAGAATGACAGGGAGCACATCTGACAAAACTCTCTCTTAAGTCTTATTGAATAAAACATTCAGGGGAGATGCTTCTTAGCACCAGCAGGTTAGCATTGAAAGTTTTAAAGCAAGCCTAAACACCCCTCTGACAAATGACAGTTACAGATTTTAAAATTAAGATTACAGATGCTGCTGAAGTTATCAAAGGAAATGTGCCCAGCAGTCGCCCAGTGCACTCGCTCCTGACAATACCCTTTGCCTGTCAGCAGCTCCCCCGCGTCGGGGCTCCAGCGCTGATGACGCTGGCACACATCATGACAAGTGGAAGCCTTGATCATACTGTCAGTCACACAGCCACAGTTCTTGCCCTTCTCTTTTATTCAAAAAGTTGCCCTTTCAGATTTCTCTAGCAGTTTGTCTGAGTTCTGAATTAACAATTTGTTTCCATTTACTTGAAAGGTAAATCAGAAAAAACCAGCCTATATAAACTATTTTATTCTGCTTATTTGTTTTCAGTAACAACCATGCTAAATACTAAAAATATTGAAGGATCTTTTGAAGGATATAATTCCAGACAGAATCCCCAGAACTACAAAGGGTTGGACTTGGATGATCTTTAAGGTGCCTTCCAAGCCAAACCACTCTGTTTCTGTGCTGAAGCCTAATTAATATGCGAGGTAATTCCAGGCAATTATCTGGGCCTAATTTCACATGCTTCCCACACAGGGGTTTTGCAGAGCAGGTTTGAAAAAACCATAGACACCATCCATGCTGAAGTTCCCTTCTGCTGTGAGCTCGTCAGTGTGTTTGCACAACTCCTCTAGCATTCTGCCGCCTCCCCTAAGCCACAGCCCCAGGAAGCATCGTCTTCTTCAGCCCGGGATGCTGCCAGAGGAGCCTGTTCATTAGGGGCAGTTATGAACACAGAAGCCTTTTTCTGTGTCTTCCATAATACATTCAACCAGCTTGAATTTCTATTAGTATTTTTCCAAAATGAATTGAGGAATACAGATTTTTTTTTTTAGTGTTATATCCAGACATTTAAAATGAAAGACTCTTAATATGGTCTCCTTGCCATGGATATGGGAATGAAGATCTTGTCATCACTTATTTTGTATTTCTCTTGGAAAAGTTACCTTTCCAGGAACCATTTTTCCTCCCCTTTTCAAAAAGAAATATCATCTAAAGTTGGAGATCTGAATGTGGATTTCAAAGACCTGTGTTTAAAAATGCAAAATCAAGGGATTCATCAGGGATTTCTGACCAAAATTGTCTTTGGTTTCTTCATAACAGAGGTTGGAGATAAAATAAACGGAACGTTGCTTAAGTTGATAGATATGGTTTTAGACTTAAAATTCTTTAAGAAAAAAAAGGCCTCATTTTGCTCTTCAAACCTCTGGTATTAGCTAATTATCTAAAAGTTGGGCTATTTCTTATTCAAAGTCTGCTCTGGTCTCATTATCCTTATATAGACACAACTCTCATAGGAATTGTCCTGAACTTTGCTTCTGTGACTAGTATGGGTTTGAATGAGATACTGACATTTGCAGGAGGCTCATTGTTACACTCCTCCTTTATTGTGGCAAACCTATTGACCATTTTACTTTTGTTCCAAAAATCTATTCACTATTTTTTTAAGAGATCAAAAATAGAAGGGGGAAAAAATCTATGTATCAAAGGAAATGAATCATCTATTTCTCAAGGAATACTTTCTTTTTAAAGTTCCTTGAAAATTTACAATAAACTAAAACCTGAGATCTATTTTGGCTGTATTGTGGTGAATAAATATCTGTATTTTGACCCAACCTGTTTCAAGAAAGTCCAATAAAAAACGCCACAATACGTTTGACTTTTACATGGGTATAAAACAGCAATCATATTAACTAGATGCTGAGTATATTGAAACTATAATTTCTCCTGCCAGTAGGTCATACAGTGAAATAATTTTTCCAGAGATCCCTCTCCCTGCCTTCTAACAACTTGCTATCTCTTGTCACTGTTGACATCAGAAAGTTCTCACAGACTAAAATATACTATACAAAGCAGACATTAGCCAAGAAATAATTGCCAAAGCCAGTACAATAAATGTTCCCTATCATGAAGTGGCCCATACACATAGGATTTCCAGGGTGCAGGAAACTTCATCCAGTGCATCAGATGTCCCTGGCAAAACTCTGGAGAAAATCAAGTGAATTCATTAAAATGTGGGAGTGTGTAGTTGTAAGAATACAGCTTCATCTCTAACACCATTCTTTCACAGAAGATGAACTTGGAAAAGAAATTTCTTAGCCCTCTTAGATACAAATCATGTATTCAATAGATGCTGTTTTTATGGCACACTGCAATTTCCTGTGTAAGACCCTCTCAGTGTTCCAAGGAAAATCATCGGTTATCTGTCAAGCTTATCCCACAGGACCTAATCATCTCTCTTTTTGTTAACACCTCCTTCTCCAAAGGTACTTTTTTTCTTTCAAATTTAATAAATTATTACAATAATTACTTTAAGCATGGCGATTTGTTTGCGAGTTGCCCTTTGGCTGAAGCCTGTTGTTTCTTTTTTCAGACCTTGCTGGTGTTTCATACTTAAAACCATGTCTGTTCTTTTGTCTGCTGTATAGTATCATCCCACAAACAGTGCTACCTCTCCCTATGAACTCAGTCTTACTTAGAAACTACATTAATTAGTTTCTATTATCCCTCTACTTTGCATATTTTCCTCTCTACTTATAGTTTTATATAATTTGCTTTGCTTGGCTTTGGGTTTGTTGTTGATTTTTTTTCTTTTTCATTAGACTGTGAACTTTTTAGATTCAGGGATTTAACTGGATTTAATAGGATCTGATTTTTTAAGATGCTGTCATGTAGTACAGGACATAGATAGTAGAAATAACTGTCCATAAATGCTTATTAATGCAAATATGTCTCCAATACTTACTTTAGAGCATTTTATTCTGAATTTTCTATTTTGATCTAAAAGTTCTCTTTGTATCCTTTGTTCTCTTGTTCGTTCAGCCTGTGAAGTTAAGCATTGAAAGTTCTGCTCCCAGGGGGCCAAGGGGAGATGTGTCACCAGCTAAAAGTCAAATGGAGTGGTTTTAATTACTATGTGCTTATAATTTGATGAACCTCCTCACAGGGCAGGTGTAATAGGACCTCTGTTCAATGTTCTCTAGATTTACAATGACCTTGCCATGCTGAAACAGAGTGCTGACATTTCTGTCATCGAGTTTTAGTTTAGAAGCCCAAACTTGAGGTAGTTTGAAACAAATGATTTTGTGAACTTTATGAAGATGATTAAAGAGAAAAGAAGTTCGACCCTTTCCAGAACATTAATGACAGACAAGATGATGCATCTTCCATACTAGAAATAAGATTAAGCACTTTGAAAGCCAAGGCATATCAATAGAAGTGAAATTGAGCTTTTCAGAGCAGACTATCCAATCATCTTACACAGTAAGCAAATCACTCTGCTCAGTGATTTTATAACGTGCAGTGTTTTTGGAGTGCTGGTGCAAACTTCATATCATCCTCAAGCATAAGGCACCATACGCTTGCTTATAGAAATGACCTTATTAGGGACAGCTGTACAAGTGACAAATCTGCACACAGATTGCCAAATAAAGCAGTACAAATTCTCTGCAGAAGCTGTGCTATTTAAACCTTTCAGTTTTCTGAAATATACTTCACTAATGATGCTCATGTTGTGATTCCAATAATAGATTACATCCAATCACTTCAGGATTTTAAAGCTAGTCTGGGAAAACATCAGAAAATATAATTTATCCAGCATTTGCAGCCAGCTGTAGTGAGTGAATTGATATGCATTTCCTCCTCCTTCCAATTTTTTGGATCACTTTTACCATTTGGTCATGAATTTGGGAAGAGTGGTGCCAGGCCATTCTGCGCTCTTCTCACAACCAGGCTGGTGTGATGTTTGCTATCTCTGCCCAAGGCGGGTAGAACAACATTAACCTTCCCAAAACTGGAGACCTACTTTATCAAATTGAAACCTGGTTTTGTACCTCAAATCAATCAGAACTATGTTGGAGCAAAATTCCACAAGCAATCCTCCCAAATTTTCTTCCTTAAGCTACTAAGCCACTGGGTACCTTTTCTTTTAAACCTTCAGAAAACAAAATAATGACATTTCAGCATACAACATTATTTAAAGTCTAGACTTGACATGTAACTTTCCATATTTTTAAAGTGTTCATACTTTTAAAATCTTCGTCATCTTCATGGTCAGGCAATTTTACAGGATGGAGAGATAGGAGGGTATTGCTACATAGTTGCTTGGTTTTGCTTTCTAACTTACCAGTAAGAAAATGTTGCTGCTTTTCAGAAAATAAAACTATACTTGTTTTTTGGCGAAGGCTGCAAAATTGGAGACTTGTGGAAGCTGTGGCACATGATTAGTTTTTTTCAGACAGGGCTGGACTTCTGTTTCCACTTTGTGACCAAGCACAACCATGTGGCTCCAGCACAGATGATGCACAGGGAGAGCTGAAATTTTGCCAGAAAAATACTATTTTGTCTTAACTGGCTGAGGCTGTGTCTGCAAATTGACTTGCCCTTACTGTGACCTGCTTTACTCCTCTCATTCTTCCTGAGGAAAATGAGTCTAAATTCTGCATATATTATCTAAGACACTTTGAATGTTTGTTTCACATTATCATTGGAGACTTACTTATCAGCTGCTTTTAATCCTTACCAAATATGGTTTAATAGAAAGCACAGAGGAAAGAACAAAGTAATCTAAATCTCCACATGGATTTGCATCAGTGATGCAGTATAGGCAAACACATCCCCCAGAGCTGTAGATCCCCAATTAAAGGACTTGCCTTGTGCATGCTGGAGTAGCAGGAGCTGTCAAGTCTGCAGTGGTCCTCTGCACTGCTGCTGTTGGCTCACAGGGCTTTGAGCCCCTCCTAAAGTTTGGTTCCCAAAGGGATCTTCACCCTGCAGTGACTGAGAAGTGTGGTGGGTGAAACAGCTACTTCTTGCTTCTCCTCACTTGCAGGCTCTGCCCTTGTTGGAAAGCACCAGCAAATAGATGTCTGTATGAGAAAGGAAAAGGAATGTTCCCTTTGAGCGTCATTTTTTTCAGATTTCCTATCACTGAAGCCTGATAGGAACTTCATTATAAATAATTGCTGTAATTTTCTGTTGCCAAGTTGTAATGCAAAATACCTATGCAGGTATTTCTATACATTTACAGTATTGTCTGGCAGTTGGGGACTTTGTAAAGATGGAACTTGTGAATTCTGGGTGATTTTATGAAGTCATTGTAACAGGAATGCTTTGGTATGAATGTCCCCCATGATATGCTGTCCAGGCAGTGTCGAGCCTCTCAGAACAGGAGTGAGGGCTGGCTGAGGAGGAGGTGAAATCGCTGCTCAGCAGCTTTTCAGAACATGGGTGTGGGGATGTGCAAATTCAACCTCTAAAGATTGCCTGAAGAGCTTGGAGTAGTTCTGTCCTTACACTGGAATTGCAGCAAACCCAAGCTGTACTCCTTATTTAATATGCTAACATTTGCTTTGAAACACTGTTTTATTGGTTAATTATATAGCATGTCTCTATATGTTCTCTCTATATAGAAAATATTTCCAAAACAGTTTGTAAGTTTTCCTTTTCCATTACCTGATTTAAATTAAACAGGAGAACCTTAATGTGCTGTAGCTGCCTTTTAACCTTACAACACAGCACTATGATATGTTGTTATTTTTTGTTAACTTGATAGTTTTGTCAGTACCAAATGGAAGTGCTAACAAACGAAAAACACCAAAGCAGCTCTCAGTAACGTGTCATATATTATCACTGCTCCTTTGACAAAATTTATCCGCTTGCTCTAATGTAATAGGATCAGTCTTACCTCTCACTTCCAAACTTTGTCATTGTATTGTAAATAGCACTCACAGTGTTCTGTATACATATTATAATTGCACTTAGGCTGGACTTGGTCTCATGCTTCTTGTTTCACTGAAGTCAATGAGGTTATGTGGTTAAGTGAGAGCAAAATGTACTCCTTTCATTTAGAATAAAATGGCAAATTACAGCTCTGAGTGCTTCTGGGAACATAGTCAAAGTCACAATAAAATTAAAGTATCATTTATGCATTGATCTGAAATGGGAAACTTTGAGTGCTCAGGAATTTTACAGAAAATTGAAGTGACTAGTGTTGAATTTTGGGCCTGTTTTTCATTGCATTTTCACCACCTCATTACACCTCATTACAGAATTTGAGATCTGGTATTGCTTCTCGCTAAAGAGGAAAGTAGTTTTTGTCTAATGACAAAAGTAGAAGTGTTGGACCCCATTTTACGGAAAGAACTTAAAAAAATTGTTGAAGGGAATAAAATTATTTTTGTAAGATTGTGTTTTTTTGAACACAGGTATGGGTTGAAGTTAACAACATTTCATAACAAAATACAGGAACAGTGACTTCATCTTTATCACTATTTTAACTCTGAATGAAGAAGGTTGTAGTCTGCACAAGTCAGTATGTGTTCATCTGCATCAGATTTGCAGCCAAGACTTGCCTTCTTCCTATCTCAGCTTTTTCTGTTCATATTATGGTATTCTCTGCTGTTACATGATGAATAAAATGGAAGATTGTATCCTCAGATTCTAACTCCCAATCTAAGTGTGAAAAATCACCTACACGTATGTTTTAAAGACCAGCTTGCAGGATATCTTCTACCTTTTTTAATCCAGAAGTACTGAGCACTCGCAGCATTTGTGATTTATCTGGCACTCCAAAGAAGAGACTGATTTCTTAAACCCACTAGACTTGTCTGTCCGGGTCAGAGCTGAATCTTGGACTATTGCTGAATGTTCAGTTTAGTGGGATAGATGCTGCATGGGGGCAGTGAAGACAATGTCCTTATGATGAAGTGAGGAAGGCTTAGACAACCTCTCAGCAGCAGTGCCTGGTATTGTGGCACAGATAAAGCTCTGGGGCACGTGTGAGGTACAGCAACTGAGGGCAGTGGTGCAACGAGGATTTTGTGCAGATCTTGGGGAATCTGGTGTAAGGTACAACTTCCAGTAAAAGAAACAGAGATATAAAGATGAATTGGTGGTGTACCAAAAGTTACAAGATGAATGTTGATTCTCAATAGAAAGGCATAATTATCTCCTCTTCCTCAGATGTTTAGTTTTATGTAGGAAAAAAACATTAGTTTTAAATATCAGTAATATTTCTGCAAAAGTGAATACTGTGCAGAGAAAAAACTGGACAGATCAACTACACTGACTCAGCTCTACATAAGCAACTGCTACTAATACCACACTGACCTTTCAGTCAGTGGGTCGGTGTGTAGCATTGCCCCAGGTTTTACATGTGCAAAAAGTGGAACAATGGCACCCTTTGGCTCTGATTGCTTTCTCCTGCACCCTCAGAAGCTGCTCGGGCCTTTCTGACTGCATGCTAGAGAAGTACAGTTTTACATGGGCAACCTAGTTCCTTTCAGAAAGTCACAGAGCAAATAAATGCCCCCAGCTATGGCTCTACTTTTCACCTCACAGAGAGCTAATGTAGCTGGTTAAATGGATCAAAGGAAAACGCAGCTTTTTCTTGTAGCCTGGCCACAAGAAAAATAAGTTCTCTAATTGATTGGGTCGAGAGGAACTCAGGGACACCTGCTTGGATGAAAATGGAATGTCATTTACAGCAGAGACAGGAAATCTGATCTAACACAGCTAAAACAACTCAGGAGCCTCAGAGATTTGAGTTAAAACTGAATTTAGCAGCAAACCTGAATAGCTTAAGCTGTGAAGGGCCAACCTTTATATGCTCAGAGGCCATGTTCGTTCCCAGGCTGGTAGATAGGCCAAACCACTATAGTTATATTTTCCATGTTGAGCAGCTTTCCTAGGAAACCCTGCTCAATGAAAACAAAATCTCTGTTTCTTTCACTGGTTTTCTTAGCTGACCCCTCCACCCAGCTGCCAAATCTGGCAGTCTTATAGGTCAGATTAGGGTCCTGAACTGATTTGTTTGCCATTGTTAGTTGAAATGAATGTGAATTTGTGATGACACATGAAGCAACAATAATAAAACCAACCCCATCCTCTCATACATTGGAAATTGAGGAAATCATGTGTTAAAGTTGCAGGTTTTGGGAAAAGTTCTTACATTCTTTCTGATGCATTCTGCAGAGGAAATTGAACAATATATTCTTTATACACCAAGAACAACCCAGAACACTGTTGATAATATATGCAAAAATCTAAAATTATCTCATAATACCAAGTCTCTCTTTCCTATGCTAATGTTTGTATCCTTTCCTGCAAGTGCTCAGATTCAAGTCCCCAGAAGGATTCCCCTGGCAGGCAGAAACTGTCTCTCGCAGTTGTTAGTGAACATCTTGTATTGCTCACAGAGCTCCAGCAGGTGAGCAGAGTGGGTTTTTGTATGATGACTTACAGCCTCCATTTATGGGCTGGTGGGAGTACCACAGCCACAGGGAACACATCAGTGCAAACAGCTCTAATGTGTTCAAGAGGTGGGCACAGAGGTGGGCAGGAAATCAGGGCCTCCCACGGGTGGTGTTGCTGCAGGGAAGCCCCAGCAATGTCAGGTGTCGGCAGCCTCCGGTTCCCTCTAACAGGAGCACAGGGGTAACCTAAGGGAGGGATGGAGTCACCCCAGCTTGTAAGGTGCACCTGTTTAAAGGATTAGCTCAAGCATATTCATCACCCACATATATGTGTGGGAGAAGAACATGAGTGACTAAATCAATGTGTTATTACTTGTATAACATATTTGTATATCTGTGTACCTGTAGAGAGAACTGTCTATAGTATATAAATACAGATGGTTTGCTATGGCTGAATGATGTGATCCTTTATTTTGAACACTGAAATTTTTTTTCCTCCACTAGGATTTTAATGAGCCCCCAGGAAATGCTCCCTTTTCAGAAAGTCTGTGATTATTACAACAGCTTTCTCTGAATTAATTGTCTTGACCTGATTTTCCAGACCTTGGACAAAATGAAACTGAAGCAGTTGACAGCTACCTATTAAATGACAACTTCCCATGATAATCTATTAGTTAGTTTTGCCTACTTGGAGATAGTTGTCCTTGTACCTGAGGTTATTGGTATTTTTCTATCTGCATTTTCCATTTAATTATGCTATTAGTGTTCTCTACACTGCTTTAGTAATATAAAATGTAGACTTTATTTTGGTTTTGTGAAGCTGTTAAATATTTTTCTACACAGGTTTTTAGTGCACGAAGGAATGGTTCTGGCTTTGATTTATTTTGAAGTAAGATTCCTGAGGGCTGGATTCAATAATACAATCCATTTGTCTTAAGCACTGCAAAGGCTCATGGCAAAGCCCTGAAAATCAATTTTTTGAGGGTCAGAGAGAAGATGTGTAACTGTACACAGGCTTTAGCAGCGCAGAACTGTGAGGTGGTTTTGGATTTTCTTTTTTAACCAGTCTGTAAATCATTACAGATTTGTTTAATAGGTTCATAATCAAGTATTTAAGGCTCAAAATACAGACCCTGTAGGAAGAAAAAGTGAAAAATCTTTATAAGAGCAAATAAGAATATACTCATGAATTTAAAATAAAATGCCACCAAAGAAGATTCATTAGAAGTTAGTTTCTCTCTGACTGAACTAGAAGTAAAACCAGAACTAGGAAGTGATATTAAATAGAAATCATCTATTGCTGCAGTTCTGTGCTGACTAAATGTAAAATATGAGTGGTCTGGCTGTTGAAAAGTGAGCTTGGAACCAGCTGGAGGGATAATTTGGAAGGATGTTAGCACAGCACACACATAAAGAGGGCTGGGGGCGTGGGGAGAAGGAGATACATTAGTCTTGATGGCGTTGCCTTGAATCCAGGCAGGGCTCCCCACGATGGAGCTGCTCTCAGGAAAAGCTCAGCTTCTGTCTGTGACAGAGCAACTCTGCATCCTCCAAGGGGTCTCCAACCAGCTGTTTTGGTGTGAGCTCTGCCTCTGCCCGTCACCGCTCTGGAGGTCTTGCCAGGCCATTGCTAGGCAGGCAGAGCTGCGACGGGAGCTGGTGCTGGTGCCTTCCCGGCACCATGGCTGGTGCCTCATGGGGCTGGGGCTGGGGCAGCCACGGGGGCAAAGGGGCCTCGCCAGCAAAGTGAGCCCCATCTCGTTACATGGAATCAAATGATAAAGGTTTATAAAATAACTCGCTTGTGACATTGTTTCCAAACTTGTGATGCAAGTTTAGGAATGAAAATGGGGGCTTGGGATCCTTTGAGTTATTCAGCCCTCTCTGCAGGTAGAGCAGTTGTTGTCCTATGAATCGGGTTGGCTCTAGATTTGAGTAAGGCCTGACTGAAGTAATCCCAAAAACTAAGCAGTGAAAGTGCTATGGATAATATTATGCAAAACACAATGAAAGAACTGAAGTATATTTTTGATTTGCAATGCAACAGGGAGTATATCAAAAGGTCCTGTTTTGCTTTGCTACTGTGGAACAAAGTCTGGGTGTGCAGTATGTGTATTGGTTATATTCTACATAAATCCTTAAAACGTTAACATTGGAGTGGATTTGTTTGAACAGAATAGAGATATGTTCAGTTCATTGGAAGACTTCACAATATTCAGTGATAACTAAGCTGAAAAATAATTTAAGTAGACATTTTATTAAACATGAGAGACCTAATCCGTGTTTCAAAAATGTATTTGCATGGTTTGAGGAAATTTCTGTGACTGAAATATGGTGAAAAAGAGGCTTAAAAGTAAGGAATTATACGGCAGTGAGACTTTAAAAAGACACTATAAATTTAATCCTATAAACCCTGTAGGAGTTACAGGACAGGACTTTGGCTGATAGAAAGTTTTTGTTGTCCCATTAAAGCAATTCTCCTGTATCTATGGAGGAGATCTGAAGATTTTTATTTTCAAATTACATTCCTCTGTAAAAACTCATCTCTGAATGGAAGTCTGTGATCAGGGGTTCTCCTAAGTGCAGGTTATATGACACTGCTCTCTCCCCTTCTTGCCCAGCCTGGTGTAATGGCCAGAGCTGAAGATAGGGCTGTACAGAGTACAGAGCCAGTGCTGAAGGGCAGGGGAGGGGATAGACCACAGAGCCATTTTACAGCAGGGGAAAATCAGATTAGTGAGAAGTAGTGATGCACCACTTTCAAACAATGAATTTACATGCAAGAGAGCATCCTTCCCCATTTTCACCCCCTTCTTAGCCTGCCAGCTGTGGCACAGTGACTGCTGGGCACGAGGGTGCAGCGGGAGCTGAGCTGGGCTGTCCTGCACATGCCGCTCGGCAGGTGTTTGTCCCATGTGTGACAGTCTGCGGGGCTCAGTATGGGTGTGTGAGGGTGGGCCCCTCCCAGTGCCTCAAACAGCTGCCACAGCCTGCGGGGAGTTGGCAAGTTAGTGTTGCTGTGGCCTGGGGTTTGAAATCGATCTCCGTGGCTGCCTTTTTATTTCTTTTGTGACCCTCCTGACTCATATATGAAACAATTTAAATGAACTTTTCAGATCAAGAGGAAACCAGTTCATGTACCAACCTGCTGCAAGGACTTCATAACTAAGGGCAGATACTTCTTTTGCTTCCACTTTTTTAAAGTGAGATGGAGACCATGTAAATGTTGACATTTAGAAATACATTGTTAGCTAAGGTACTAGTGGGCTTGCTCCCTGTTATCTTCATAATTTTGGGGTGCTAACTGCTAGCAAAGTCTCCCTTTTTAGTAGTAGTGACTACTTTTAAAGTTACAGTGAGTTTCGAGTCATAAAATTACATGGAATTATGTATAAATGCTAAAATCATACATTTTAGTTTGCCTAAAAATTAATAAAGTGAAATTCCTGGATATGTTTCACCCTAGTTGTGAACAATTTATATGATTAGTGTGGCCTTTTTTTCTGTTTGTGCAATATCAATAATTACATCATAATTTCTTAACAGTGTTTATGATTATTTACCAAAATGTCTTCTGAGCTTTTACCTCAAAGGGCTGCAATCTAAAAAAAATATGCTGTGCTACTTAACTGTGCCTGTTTGGATAAGCAAAACAATAGAGTTTTATTTTGATCATTGGATAAATTTGGAAGTGTTTCTAGAACAGGTTTGTGTGTCTGAATTTACCACTTTATTTCTATGAATTCTCACACATTCAGTTTTGAATTTTTTCTTCTGTTTGTGCCAACAAGTACCTGAATATTCTAAAAAGAAAATGCTACAGAGTCTGGAGAAAATCAAGTAGATAATTCAGAATCTAAAATAAAGAACTGGGCCTTTTTTTTTCTTTCTGAAATTGTGGGGGAAAAAATGGGGTAATACTGGAGACTAGGCATGCATTTAGTCATTCCTAATTAGTAATAAAAGTTAAGAAATTCTGGAAATTATTCAGAAAATGTGAATTGAAAAAAGGATCAATTACTGTAATCCTTACAAATTGAACAGAGTATTGAATGAATTTTATGTATTGATTATAAATTTTCTCTTGAGTCAAGGGGGATTCTACTGCTCTTTATCCCTTGACAGTTGATTTTTCTTTTTAGAGGAAGATATTTTTATATTCTTTGCTGATTGTGTAATTTATCAGTTGGGTCTCTGTAACCTCCTTTATAAACTTGAACAACTGCACAATATGGTACCAACAATTCAGCAGTTGCTGAAGTAGAATGAGGTTGGAGGTTTTGTTTATTTATTTATTTTAAAATTAGAAATCTTCAAGCAAATTAGAGATGAAAATAAAAAAAGGCTATTATAACCTCAGCCCTGAAATATCTGTTATTACAGATAAAAAGGTCGGCAATTTTCAGATAAAAAGGTAGGGGTTTTAGCAGAGGAACAACATAGTAGTGGATCTTGCATTGGTGCTTGAAACAGGTTGAAATGGGTTTGGATTTGCTGGGACATTTTTGATCTGGAACCATGCTGACTTACGTGTGGACCTACAGGTGTCTCTGCTTGTGGGGTTTTACCCTGTATTTTTAAACCAATCCATTTTAGAAATTTCTGAAGTTTCTTGCATAAGTATTTCATTAAATATTTATTTGCTATGCAAAAATTTAAGGCAGTTATCTTTTTTTTTCTCATTATCCCCCTGTGCAGATTTGCTGCTCCATATTACCCCTGTCTCACGTGGAGTTGTGAGGCTCAGTGATCCCTGACATCCTGCTTTTCCTGTGGATGTCACCCAAAGGGCACAGTGAGGAGAAGGGCACTTCACAGACAAGACGCCTTTCGTTTCATCAGGCCCCACTTCAAATAGGAAAATAGGAAGCATCAGGTGAGTCTGACTGACTGTTAAGACTATTGGAGGGATATACCAAAATTAGGAAGCCCCAAATAAATGCAACTATTTCCTGGGCAATGAGGCATAAGATTAAAGACTGATGTCCAAGTGTGAGCATCAAATCAGCAAGTGACTTAGGTCTATGGTACACAACTAAAAGACTGCTATTTAATTTACCTATTCCAGCACAGTGTGGGTTCCTGTCCATGTACTTAAGAGTTTATTAAGAGTAATTAGATATGTACCTGCAATAACAACATATGGTGTTATAAAGAAATGGCATAATGAGAAATAGTATAGAAATGGAGCTTTCTCCCATTTGCTGTTTTCCACACTGAACAATATACACCAAGGCCATTAGTGGTGCAACTGACTGTGGATACTGACTGCAGTTTTATAGCTTCTGGTAAATCTGGGGATAAGCTGACTCAGTAGTTACACAATTTACATGAAGAATATGTTGGAGTAGGAGAAACACGTTCTTGAGAAGGTGTTTGCAATATCAGACTTCTGCATTTTGCAATGGGAACCAGCTCTTCACAGTCCAGTGGTGCTTTGGGCATTCCTCTTGTGTTGTTTTTAAACCTAAAGTAAATGAAGGGGAAATTTTTCTCTGTGACGTGTTTCTTTAGGAATTGCTTTGAGAGAGACATGGTCATGTTAAAGATTTTGGCAGGAGAAAGACTTGAAGGTTATGGACTAATTTAGATAGAGGTTTATTTCACAGGTAATTTATTTGGATTATTGGGATTTTATAAGAGAGTCTGGGGAAATACATTAATTTCTTTGAAGTGACTAAAGTATATGGTTTTACAATTGTTCTCACTTTATTGAGTGATGCACCTTTCTGATTTCCTTTTAATGGCTCCCCAGAATGTATTTATAACTTAAAGAATCATGCCTAAGCTCATTATCTGAACATGTGTGTTCACTGCCTGCATGTAATCACAAAAGATAAGAGGAGTACTGTTGTGTTAGATGCAGGGATTAGGGACCTCCTTTTTGATGACCATGAATAAATACAGCTGATGGAGGATAACTGAAATCCCACATCTATTTCTTTGTAGAAACATGGGGTATAGATTATGAGATACATGTAGATGTAGAAAGGGGCAATTGAGGACATATGCTGGGCTTTCAAACAATGTAGAGAATGTGCATTTAAATGTACTTATGCATAGGTCTATAGAGTTGAGCTAAACACCAAAGGAAAAAAAAACTCAACCAGATGTGACCCTGTATGCCTCATAAACCCTACTGAATAACTGCTTTTATTGCTTTGAACACAGTGCTTTGCTAAATGTGATTATAGAGATCTTAAATCCATATTGGTTCAGGGTAATGTGAAAAGAGCTCTGTCTAAAATCAGCAAGTAAATACATCCATGTTAATGGAATCTATGTCATCTAAGCTTGGCCTTGTGATTCTTATTATCATGGTTGCCTTCATCTGAAATTGTATAATTAAAATGTTCCTAATTACCAGCTTATTAGAAGGGGCTTTGAATGAAGCTGTTGAGAAATTTGGATGAGAAAATAGGATAATTTTATGGCTTCATTGTTCTTTGTTCTCAGTGGTGCTTGCTTCATCCTCCCAAGCTATCGCTGTGTGCGGTCACTGTCCTTTGTTGCAAGGCTCTCTTCTCATCTTGCCATGACATCTGCTCACAGTCTGTGTTTTGGATTTCACTGCAGTGTTGTTTTTCCTGATGCTGTCAAAGTTTTTTTTTAAAAAGAATCCAATTCAGAAGGTGCAAACATTAAAGTGAGAATCAGTGATCATAGTCTTTTATGTGAGTTCTGCTTTGCTAGATTTCCTAGTTTTATACTATGGAACCAAACTTCATCAGAGAGCATGTAGTTGCTGTGACCTCTCCTTACACTATTGTTTGCTGGTTTCTGGTATTGCTGCAAAATTTTACAGTGAATGAGAACCTTCTGGATGTGCTCATTGTCAGTACTAGTCATCACAGTACTGTTGGGTCTATAAAGCTGGCAGAGACAAAGCTCCATTTCTTTCTCTTCTGTTCCTTTCCTGCTGTAATTGCATTTCCTGAAATTAAGACCACCAAACTTTCTAGGGAATATATAAGACTTCATGCTAGATTTTACACTACTTCCATTTTTCTTGTCATAATTTAGGAAAATATACTCAAGGGATTGAGAAAGTGATTCAGATAAGTTGTCAGATGGGAATGAAAACAAAAAATTTCAGCTCTGAACTTACAGAGGAGAGTCAACCCTTAGAGATAGACCCTTTTCTATTGCTGGCACTGCTTTTACTGTTCACTTTGGCTTATGAAAAACCATCATACAGAGAATGACCTGATTCTTTTTTAACCCTGCCTTTTCCTTCTTTATACCTGATACTTCATGCTTTCAAACCCCTCCTGCTTAAACTTCATCTTCAGCCTTTAAAATTCTCTTGTAGATAATTTTTTCCTGCTAACTATTGTACCAAAAGTAGATTGGGTTTGTGTCTTTGGATGTAAGCTATGTGAATAGTTGTCTATACAGAACATTTCATAAACCATTCTGTAAAAAGAAGATAAAGAAAAAAAGATTGAGGTAAGAGCAGAAAACCGTAGGGAACAGACAGACAGACCTTCTTGATTCAACCACCCAAAGTGTAAAAGGTAGTACAGTATTTTTTCTCCCAGAGATTCAGTTTGTTATTCCAAAATGCCTAATGTTGTAATATCTTTGGTGGAGTCCATTTTCTTAATTTCCCAAGATTTCTGCCGTTCCTTGAGATGTAGAAAAAAAATCACTGCATTTTGAAATTTGTATTTTCTCCATTTATTGAATAAATCATCCTGACAGGAGAGGAAATAGCTGTCTCCCTGCTGTGGATATAAAAGATACACTCATCTTTGTGCTGAACCTCTAGATCTCATGCATGTTATTGTAATAGGCTTTGTTACTGCTGAGACATGGAATAAAGCTTTCACCAAAGGTTTATTTTAAATGCACTGGTTTTTGAAGCCTAAAGTGAGTGCTAAAGTAATGAAATGTTTTATATTCAGCTTTAACATTGGATAGTCATGGCAAAAAGGAAATATTGCTGCATTCAGCCAGGTATTTTGTATTTAACATTATTTATGCTAGGCAGGGAGAATAAGCAGGGCAGAGATAGCATGGAGATAGCTGTGATTTTGCTAGAATTTTGCTTTTTGGGGTTGTTTATAGAAGCTAATGTTCTTTTAAGATTTTTTTTTTGTTTTAATGTTGCAAACTGTCATTGTTCTGTTAAATAGCAATTGTGAACCTTCAGCTCATTCCAGTTTCATTGTAACTTCGGGCAGACTCCAAGCTCTGCAGAAAGTGCACATCCTTCTGTCAGACCAGACTAGCAGCCTTGAAAACTCCTTGACATGAAGGTAGCTTCTATAAATAGCAACATTAGTAATTTGAAAGGATGGAAAATGTCTGCTATTCCCTGGAAGTTCACAGTAATTTCTTTCATTTATTGAGATGTTTTACCACTTCTCTGTCCTCTAGAGAGGTGTGCCTCTATTCAGTCTGCTCGACATCTAAAGGATGTGATACGGACAGTTATAAATGAACCTTTGGCTTAAGGGGAGACATTAGGCAGACTGAGAAGGTCAGTCCCATTGAACCATCTGCTACATAAAACCAGAGCTGAATTAATGTAGACTTGAGTAGCTGGACTGGTGAAGGCATAATTTATGAAAATTAAAGTATAAACACTTCATTTTATGGGGCTTTTACAACTGGAAGTGCAGAGAATAACGGGGAATGACAGTGCCTAGAGGGGCTGGTACCTAGTGAGGATTGGAGATTCAATGCCTCCATCATTTGTATAACTTAGATTTTATTAAAATCAGCAGGCATTTTACCACTTATATTTACTATGCTGATATCCCCAGTGCTGTAAAAGCACTCAGACAAGTACAGAGCAGTTGTCAAATCTCTCCATAAATTGTACATTTCTGTGAGCTTGTTGCAGCACAGTTTCTTCAGACTTTCAGTCATCCATAGCAACCCAAAGCATGTTATCAAACGTTCTGTCAAATGAGTATGCAGTGATGCACAAAGCATGTATTTTAGATTCCGGATTGTTAGGAGATTATGTAGGCTTACATGGACTAATATGAAAGTAAGCTCCTTCACATCTGTCCAGAAACTAGTGTTATTTTTAAGTGACACTTTGGTATTCCTGTTTGGTTTTTTTTTTTTCCTAGCAGAACCTTTCCTGTGTTGCAGATATTTACAATGCACTTTTTAGATGATTGCAGCCACTGATAACTAGAAAATGTGAAAAGAGGTGTGTAAAGAAAATTAAGAGAGTTCAGATCTGGCAGAAAAAACCCACAGATTAGAATACTGGAAGTATTATGTAAAAGGAAATAGATTTAAAAGTTCATGTGCTACTACGGAAAATGTTACACTGGAGATATAAATTTAAAAAAAAATTTAAAAAATCAGAAGCCCATCAAAAAAAAAAGAAGAAGAGAGTCCTAAATGTTTAGGTCCTGTGAGAGCCAAGTTGATTTCTATTACAGAACAGATCAAAATGCTTTTAAAATTCCTTCAAAGTGTCCTTTTTTAAAAACCTGAGAAGTTTCTTCAGTCTCAGCTTTAGTTGCAGTCCCAACTTTGAGACACAGGTAGATTCAGTAAAGGGATGTAGTCAACTACAAACAAAGAAAATCTCAGTCTGTTGCCATGCAGTTTGGCGCCCCAAATTGCCATAATCTTCAGGCTCGTACACTGAATTCAGTGCTTCACAGTGGTGGTTGTGAGTCTGCCTTAGACTGGTAAAGTAGGGAACAGTGCAGCAAAGGAAAGCTGCAGATCTCAGAGCTGGTTTAGTTTTGAGCCTTTTCATATTAAGGTACTCATCTGGTCCTTTCTATTCTGAATACAAAAGAAATCAAGTAAAAGTTAGAGAGCTCTGGTCTTAGATGAGAGAGCTTTTAGTCTGCAAAACTCCTCCTCATGTTCTTCCAGATCCATGTGATATTGGGGCCAGACCTGGACTTAGGGTCATTCCGATGCAGTTCACTTCTGGACCAGGCTAGTTGGGCTGGCCTCAGCCGTGGGGCCAGGGCAGAGCACGGATCACGGAGGGCAGGAGGGCAGCCCCAAAGAGCTGCCCGCACAGTGCCCTGGTGTGCCACGTGTTTTGCTGCCCTCTTGGGCATGGCACCTGTCTGTGCCCTGAGGAGCCTGTTCCTCACATTGCTGGTTCAGGTGAAAAGCCATAAGGCTGCATTTCATGATGTAAGGAGTGGTGAAGGTGTGGGCGTAGGAAGAGAAGAGACCAACTTGTGAGTCCCATTAAAGCTGAGCTGTCTGCCAGCTGCATGCTGGATTCCTGGGCTCTGGGTTGAGCAGTGAAAATGCCACCATGGCCTGCTGGTGTTGGGTATTGAAGATTTTCTCTCAGTGGTTGAACCAGGACCCTGCTCATTGCATACACCCATGTCGTGCTTTCTCAGGGCAGACACAGCTTTAGGTTCTGTTCAAGCTCACCTCACAAAGCTCTTTATTAAATAGTAAACTGAACCCTTGGTAACCAGAGTTGCCAGTGTTTGTCAGAAATACTAATCTGAAAAAAGAGGGAGCTGCTGCTTTAACAAGTGTTATCCTCCAATTAAACACTTTCTAGAAGCTAAAACAGGAGTATATTTTGGACATATTAACTATGCTGTAAGGTTTCCTGCTGATTTAGTCTATGGCCTCTGCTCTTCTTTATCTACAGAACTTAGGTGGCCTTCTGTCATTCAGTGGTTCAGTCATGCTTATGTCACTAATCATTCTCAGATGCTCCTCTGTGAAGTTGCACAGTAGGATAAATCTTAAATGTATTACTCTACAGTTTGTCAATAGACAGGGAATTTCAAGCTTTAAAAAAAATAGCATTTCTGTAATTAAAATGAAGATGCATCAGAAACACTGATTTTATGATGATGAAGGCTTTAGAATAGATAGAGATGTAAGTTATGTGTTGTTACCAATTTTCTCTTGATTTTTTTCTCCCTCATAATTTCTTATGAAAGAAAGTTATAGCAAGTAACCATACTAGGCTATTGGACATATGCTGTTGAAACTGACTGTCCATGACAGTGTTTAGACAATTTATATATTCCCTAAAACTTATTTAAAAGGTTTTTTGTTCACCCTCTATCCTGAAAGTCAGTTCAAACAAACAATACTGAGAGATTTTGATTTACTGTTGTGAGTGATTGTTTTAAATGTGCTGGCACTTTCATACTAAGATGAAAAACTCCTGTGTTATGTTTTTTGAACCCTACCTGGGATTTCAGATACATAAGGCAGATTGTGCTTTTGCTGTACAAAGGCTTCTCTGATATTCCCAATGACATTTAGGTATGGATGAATATTTTGTTGATTATTTTTTGGGTTAAGCATTACTAAATACAAAGTCTGAGTGTATTGCAAACCTTTTGTTCATTCATTCTTATCTGTAAAAGGATCTGTCATTCTGTAATTTCATTCTGTTCAAATAATCAGCAGTTACGTACCTGAATGGGATTATGGAATACTAAGAACCTGTGAATGCTACAGCTTTGTTAGTAATAGGATTACTAAGATTTTGAGGGTTTTGTCCATCTATTGTTCTATAGAAAACAACCAAGGTGACAAATTTGAAGAACGGTGAATCAGTGCTGAAATATTTGCACTAAGAAAACACCAAACTAAGTTTACAAATATTTTGTATTCATTAAGAATAAAGGTATGTAGGTATATATTAAGATTGAGTATATAGGAATACAATACCATTAACCAGTCACCAGGCAATACTGCCTCTCCATCCTTTTATGCAGAAATGAATGTTGTGTGTAGCTACCACAAATGTAATCACTTTTATCTCACTGAAAATTTTCTTTTCTGAATAAATATTTCAGTAAGGAGTTATCTTTGTTTATGTGTGCAACATGTATTTTTCTTAGAATGATTTGGCTTTGATTTAAAATTCCTCTTACAGAATATTCTGTTCTAAGTTCAAAATTACATCTTACAGTAGAAAATGAGCTTTTTTATTCATTTTAAAAATTCAGTCCTCTGCATGAAAAGAATAAGTGCTCAAACTAAACATTTGGAATAGCTTGAATTCTTACTTTTTCAAAATAGAAATACACTAGGTTGCATTTTATTTAGCACAAGATTTTCAGGTTCTGAAAATAAACAGTAGTTGCCTACCCAGTTCTATTTTACACTCAGCTGCTCCCAGCTATACATAACCATTAGTGAAAGAGACTTCTAGAAAATTAAAGTCTGACTTTTGGTCTAATTTTGAGGTGACTAGTATGAAAAATTCAGAATAGCTCTGTTGCACAGTACTGTGGTTGTTGCTATCTTGAGTGAATGGTGCTCCAGGCATCTAAAAAATGAAATCCTCAGTTTTGCTTTTAATTACCATCAGTGATCTTTTAAAGTGTGGGTTTAACGGTACAATGAGTCCTGCAGTGCTTCAAGACTGCGACATTACTGGGAACATCTTTTTCTGGTTCAATGATCCCAACAGATGCCCTTTACCTCTACTTTTTCTACAACTTGAACTGAAATATGCTTTTGCTTTAATTGAAGCCTTAGCCCTTCTTATGCTTCAGTAGAAGTGTTGGTTACACAAATATCTGCTTGAGGAAGTTTTACTTTGTGCACAGTTTGACAAGAACCATCTTTTCCTTCCACCCTAGTACATATATATATGGTTATGTCACATGACAGAACTTCCAAATCCTTTG
>VWZD01009771.1:1982900-2119531 GCA_013396695.1 Sakesphorus luctuosus
TAGCATTTTTTAAAATTTCATCTGTTTTTTAAGTTTAGTCTAAAATTGGAACTTTTTGAAAGCCACTTGTAGGTGGTGTATACACTTACCCTATTATTCATAATAGGATTAATGAGTGTACCTCCTGTATTAAGCTTTGAAAATGGTACCCCCTAGGTCCCAAGCTTCTTTTTTNATCAAAGTAATTGAAATAGAAGTACTAGTGAATTATAAAAGCTGCAAACAGCTTTCTTAGCTCATGGCTGCTGCTTTTTTATAAACTGAGCTGACACTGATGTGAAAGACAGACAGGTGGTTCAGTTTAAAGATCCAAAGTTGTCTTGAAGGCAGGTTCATTTTCAGAAGTATCACTGGTGTTCCTATAGAACTAAAGTTTTGCAAAGGCAGGGTTTTCTTTCTATTTGAAGTCCAAAATGGGCTAGAATTGCTAAGAACAAAACTTAAGAGCTATTAATTAAAAAGAAACAATAGACTCCCTAATAACATCATATACTTTTCTTGTCAAGGTGTATTGAAGTCCACTTCAACATCTTCAGAGGCAAAGTGCTTATGTCTGCCAGCAGTTTTCAAGCTGGGATGTACCTTAAATGGTTGAGTTTGAGCTGTTTGGTTTTTTATAATTTATTTCTGTACTGTCATTGTGCCAGATGTGTCATCTGGTCAGCTCGCCTGCTCTGCCCCTGAAGAAATCACGTGTATATAGTATTATTTTACACCTGCAGGATTGTCTGGGGCTTTTTCACTAGTTTATTTTACTCCCCAAAGATTTAAATTTGTTTTGTGAGGTGTTTTTTACTCCAGGAGAAAGAATAAATTGACGAAAGCATAAAACATTTGCTACCTCTCTCTTAACGACTTTTCCCTTCAGTGTTTTAATCGTTCATCAAATGATTCTTCTCTGCAAAATTATGTTTCTAAAAAAGACAGGCTGGCCATCTGCAAAGATAGATTCCAGAGGTCTTACATTGGCTTAATGAAAATATGAAAAACTATTTTAATTTTGCAATCAATAATACAGTATTGATCTTTCCCTGAGCTTAATTCTTGATGTATTAGCAAAATCTAAGATTATATCTCTAATGTAGTTCCAATAGAAAAATGGGGTTTGGTCTATGCAAAATGTTTGTCATTTACTAACACAGCACTTATTGTTAACTGCTTAAGTTCAAGAACAGAATAAATTTATTTTTGTGCATATTTTTATGATGCTCTAGAACAGCCTTTTAGACACAAAATTAGCATGATCTTATGAAAATAGTTAAGGAATCAAGAGACATTTTGCAAAATACCTTATTTCATATAGGTATATATTTCAGAGACAAAAGTACAAAACTCAACTTCATATGAAAATCAGTGGGAGTTTAGACCTACTTAGGCTTTTGCAATCTTAACCATTGTATTTCTGTGTCAAAGTATGTAATGTAATTTATTTTTTAATTTGGGTTTGTTCTGGATATGAGATATTATTGAGAGGATTTTTATCTTACCTATGGGTCTAAACCAGTCTTGTTTTATCAGTGCAGTGGATTAGCTTATGTCTTCTAGGATGTGATTTAAAGTAAGAGTTTCTGCTTCTGTGCATGCGTTTTTTGGGGTTTTTTGTCCTTTTTGTTGTAACAAGCACAACTAACACTCCTGGCTACAGAAATGGATTTCAATAAACTTGTAAAACAAAGACCAGTTAGATGACATGGTCTGTAGGAATGAAATAGAGGCAGAAGTGTAAATGTATTAGACAGATGATACAGTCCAGACCTCATCCATTCATGGTACCTTTTCTCTACACAAACTTGCCAAACACAAATATTTTGTGACCTTATGGAAGCCTAACCTTTTAGTTCTAGGTCTTAGTAAATGCATTGAGTTTTCTGTCAGTAAGTGAAGAAAAAAGATGTACAAAAAGGACAACAGAGGCATATATAGCTATTTTGCTACTCAATCTAATAACTGAGCATTTTGTGACAGTTGTGGGTTAGCCCTGGTAGGCAGCTATTGATCCATTTTGAGGAAAGTGGGGAGTCATGGTGCATTAAAAATTACTTGGGAAGACAAACACTGTTACTCAGACCATCCCTCCTTCCTCCTTCTTTCTCCCAGCCTTATTGATGAGCTTGATCTAATATGGTACAGGATATCTGCTGGCCATTTAGGGTCAGCTCTCCTGGCTCTGCCCCCTCCCACCTCCTTGAGCACCCTCAGCCTACTCAGTGGCGGGGCTACGAGAAACAGAGGTGGCCTTGACGCTGTCAACACTGTTCCAGCCACAAGTTCAAAGCACAGCACCATACAAACTGCAGGGAAGTTCTATCCCAGCCAAAACCTGTGATAGTGTCTGAAAGGAAGAGACAAAGTCAACAGGCAAAGAATTAATCCAATAAATAGAAAATGGGTGGCTGTACTAGCCTGACTAGAAGAGAACAAAGTTCTTGTGTGAGCTACCGAGCAGTTGTACCTGACCTGTAAGTGCTTTGGCACAAAATAAAGAAAGTAACAGACTGGCCTTAGCATGGTGTATTCATTGTACATCCACTGGTTATCACGGAGGAATATGAAGGCTTGACATTATTGAGGACCGGGCCTATGTATGTTTCTGTCTCACACACTTCTGCAGTTCTCCTGTAATACATGACAGCATTCAGTGCTCATTTTTGTATGGATGGATATCAGTGTTGTTTAAACTTCTATAAATAAAACAAGGAAATGGGATTTCTTTCTATGATGCTTGAGTAAAGTGATATTTCACCTCTTTGCTTTGCAACGGAGACATCACCATTATGTTTAGCTGAAGATCAGTGCCATTTGTTTTTGTCTGCATGGCAAACTGAAGAGCAATCTCATGCCAGACCTGTGGTTCTCTGCAGAGAGCTAACGCTGCTTATGCATACATAATGAACTGTAATTTTAGTATAGCTCCTCAGGTTGCCATCATGAAAACTGTATTGGGTTTGTTCTTCAATACACTGATTGCAATAGATTATTCAGTAGCAGAGGCACAGCTGAGCTTTATTGCCATGCTCATGGCATCAGAACTGCTGTTCACAACTTTATTCAATGTCTTACTGATGATGCTGAACTTGATGATGCAGAAGCTGGGAAAGGAGAAAACAAAAAGATATATCCCTCCAATGATGGATAAATCCCATTTATTTCCCTGTCTTTCAAGAGGTTACGTAAACACATTGGCAACATTGTCTATTTTTTCTTTGAATTATTGCAGATAGTTGGTTTCTCACATCTCCTGCCTTGAGGATTCTCCTCTTTTTCTTTGCCATGTTCCTCAAGTCATCATTCACACAATTTGCTTTATGTAATCCCTGTTCTATTCTTGCTTCCAAGATGCCATTCAGTTGAATTTGAACAGGGAATTTTGCTTTTGATAAGGTAAGCTAAGATTGTTTCAGTTCGTTTCCTTTTTGCCACCCTCCCTCTGCAAAGTTTCTATATTTTTGAAGTCAGCCTTCTGGAAGACCATGAAACAACACAGACAATCATAACTTTGTGTTAATAAAGGAGTTATTTGTCAGTGAATTAAGATTCTTAAGTAAAGTTTTCAGGTAATTAAATAAAAAAATACTAAAAACTGCAACAGGCCCTGCTATTTTGATGTTAAGTTCCATTTATTTGACACTACACCTTCTGCTTTCAGTATTATGCAGATTTTCTACATTAACAGTAAAATCTGAAAATCAAGAATGAATGAAAAGCATGTTCCAATCAGTTAACTATGGAAAAATAAAATCCTGTAGTTTAGCACCTGTCTACAAACCAAAAGTCATTGAATAAATTTTCAGGCTGTGATCTCATAGTCTTGAGTAGGTGGAAATTAAATAGTTTCTGCTGTAACTATTTAAATGCATTCTTTGTGATCTAACTGCTTTTGCTTTAAATGGTTACCCGTGTTCCTCATGCCCAGTGCATCCACTCAGACTGCCTTACACAGTTCATTTTGCCCTTGCTTTAGCATAGACCAAAGTGATAGTGCTCCTGTGCTCTGAATCAGAAGTTACAACTAAGAATGTGTAATTTATTTAAAACACAGGTGAATGGTATTTAGGTTAGTGTCCAGCTAGTGCGAAATAGGTGTCTGAAGGCACAGACTAGGACTGGTCTAGGCTGCAAGTGCTGCCTCCTGTGCCACTGAGGGTTCCCTGTATCTGTGCAAATACTCTGCATGGCAGGGTATATAGTACACAGCAAAGAGGGAGCACATGCACTGGAATGTGTATTCCACCCTAGGCCGTGCTTTTTTGCACACTGATACATAGTCAGTTGCTTTGGTTTATTTTTGTCACAGAAAATGTATATGATAAGACTGAAGGGATAGAGAATAGTCCCTTTTAAGGTGAGGAATGAGGCTTAATGGCTGCTACAGACTGGCAAAATGTTGTATGTAAATTAATGCCTTTTGCCTTTTTCTGTGGACAGATGGTAGGTTAAGGCAAACCTAAAGGTATTTCCTCCCGTTATAATTTTGTAAAGCAGCATAGCAAATTGTCAGTTTGTACACTGTTCTAATGGGACACATTTTTGGACTGCTGGGTTTGCTGCATGGTGCTAAAACGATGTGAATTACAGCTTGGTGCTGTGTCCTGGAGAATCAATGTTTACAAGTGTCTGCAATCACACAGATCCGATTCCTGAGTGACTCTGCCTGTGAAGGATAATCATTTCAGGCATCTTAATCTCCCTTCCGTTAGTGCAGATGTCTAAAAATAAAGACCACAGTTGTGCTTAACTTTGTGAAATCCAGCATGAAACTTTTAACTCGGCTGACTTCAGTGCCTCTGTCCAGCCACCTCCTCCTCCCATTTCCCAAGGAAAATAACTTTCCTGACTCAGGTCCATTTCAGTCCTCTAATAATTCTCTCCAGCTCTGAATAGCTGAAGTGTCTTCTGTTTTGTCCTTTGCCAGTCTCCTTTTGCCAATGTATCAAGAGGCTGCTATTTGCTCTAAGAAACAGCTTGGTATGCATTTCTGCAGTAAGTCTGGGAAACATTAGTGTCCCAAACCTGAGGTACCCTTTGAAACTGAAAAGCCTGAACACCCTCCTTGACAGAACTGACTCAGCATATCAATTTGAAATGTCAACCTCACTGCTCAGCCCCATATTGTGTCAGTTTTGGGGTTTAAAATTTAGTCTAGGTTCATACTTGTTTCTGAGGTTTTATATTAAAAGAAAATTTATATCAAATTCCTGGAAAGGCATGGATTAGGTTACTAAGCACTCCCCAAGCCTCTCATTTTCTGATTATCAATAAGAAAGCAATATGAGCAGCTGCTGACTTGCTGATCTCTGTCTTCACTTAAAAGTCAGAGCTCAGGCATTAATTTAAAGGACTGAATCCTTTTTTTCACTAGAGCCTTTACAGTTCTGCCATTCACAGTTAATGCTGATACTCTGCAGGGCAGGAAATATTACAAGCAAAAGAATGCATCAACACTGTTCTGCTTTTAATGGAGTTAGTGGCAGTTTAACCATTGCTTGTAAAAGGAGGAAGATTAGACCAAAATGATGTATCTTAAATACGTATTTGTATGATACAGATTTACTCTCACCATTTTGAGTATACTTAAAAAAGACAGCCTCTTATTTCCTAGGGCACTGTCTTGTTTTTAGTATCTCCATAATTAGTTTCTATTTATGGAGCAGATCAACATAAGTAGCTAGTAGATGTCTAAAAGATACGTATTTTCACATGTAAGAGTCTTCTTCCTTTAGCTTTATGCAAATATTGATGCTTTTTAAAGGACTACAAGAGGCATATAGACTTCCATTTTTCTGTGTGATTAATACCACCCAATTTTTTTTGCTTTCACTTGCAAGTGCTTCAAACTCGGCCACAGAAGGGAAAAATGGGCCTTTATGTATTTAAAGATGCATAAAGATTAAGAGAATTGCAATCTTCATTTTTTAGTCGTCTACATCACAGTAATGGATCTGTAACATGAAAGTTCTGTTTTACAAAGTGCTGTAACCAGCACTTGTTTCCATTTTTCATCTTGGAAAAACATTTTATTTCCAACTTAAGTTCTCACTACATATTTTTAAGTTCCCTTTTATTATAGATAGTTCTGCATCCCACGAGGTTAGGTAACTTACTGCTTTTGACTAAATAAAATTCTTTCAGGCAGTTATGCTACTGCAATTTTAGTAAAGTAATGTGTTGAAATAAAAAACCCATGATAAGTAGAGTAACTATCAGCCTAATCACAAAGCTGTGTTCTTAAGTGCATGTTCCTGTGAACGGTATTCTGTATGCTGGTATTCTTGAATACTTGATTTTGTATAAATTCAGTATCAGTTAAAAGACCTTTGTAGCACAAAGAAAATTTCATTATTCTCTTTTCATGTGATACCAATAATGAAGTGGTAAATGCATAAGCCAAAGGCATGTGGGTATTCTAGATATCATTGGTGTAGAAATTAAAGGCACCATAAACACTGAGATGCTTAAAGTGTGAGCCTTTTTATAGAGCAACAGCAAACCCCCCTTCTCGACCTTCAAATAACCTCACCTCACTGCCCTAAAGATGAACCAATAATGGAAATAGCCTTTGTTTATAACATCCCATAGAACAAATGGGGTTTAGTAATGGCTTTTGTATTTGTGCTATGCAAAATTTCTTAAATAATTAATTTCAGCCTTTGTATTGTATCTTCCATTTTGGATTGTAAGGGAGGAGGCTTTCTTAGATTTCCTTTTCCTGATAAACACTTACATTCAGTGTAAAGAGTCAAATCCAAATCTTTAATCATTAACAGGCCAAAGAACTGTTGAAAAATAAAAAGTCAGTCAACACAGTTGAATAAAAGCTATATAATCCAATGAAATCACATAATTGTGTGCATTTATACTATTGTATTAGTTATAAAGATCTAAGCCAGTCTATAAATCATACAGTTATGTAGGTACTTACCATTTTAAAAGCAGCATCCAGTGGAGTTGGTGGAAAATCCCCAAGGTGCAATCAATAATTGATTAAAACGATGAGCCTTTCTGGGAATATTTTGAAGTGCACCATCTGAAATCAGAGGAAATTTACTGACAGTTGTACATTTTGTTAAAAGAAAGATTGCTCAGACATACATTAACCACAAAATCTGTGTCTGTTGCCTTCTACAGAGTACCAGGAAAGTGCTTTATTTTGAAATGTCTTTCAGCTGGGTAACTAGGTAACTTACACTGTGCTACATGAAAGAGCTTGGATTTCATTTTGCAAGGCTGGATTCCAGTGCAATGAGTGAAAGAAACAGATGGAGTAAGAGGAGGACAGATGGGTATCAAAAAAATTACTGCCACTGTTTTGAGTACCTGTGCATTAACTGCTGTAAATCAATTTATTTTCATTTACTAAAACAACCCGCAAAGCATTACAGGTTCCAAACCCACTCTATGCTGAAAACATCTATTTGTAGTCATTAATAAGAGTTCTAGATGAGCTCCATCTGCGAATAAAGTTTTCTGTGGGCAAGAATGTCACCCCAAGTCCAGTCATTTCATTCTGCTGGGGAGATTTAAACATCTCTCCTTCACTAGGGGAAGATTAGTTGGTTAGTAATTGCTGTGCTGGACAGTTGTAAAGTTTTCTTTGTAGACAAGCTACTGAAGTGATGCAGTGAGTGCTAAGGGGCTGCTCCACCACGAAGGTTTTAAGCAGCCTGGGAAGGAGCTGAATGTGTACAACTCAAGTAAAGGCTGAGAGTGCAGGAGGCCACTTTCTCTCTCCTGCAGCAGCTTTGAATTGCAAGTCATGAATGGTGGGTTAGAAAATCAAACCAGTATTGCTCTCTATATACACACCAGTAGTCCTCATTTGCTGCATGGCACAACTGCTCTGTCACATACTTGACCTTGACTTAATTTGATCATCCCTGTGGTTAAATAGGAGGTTCAGCTGTGAGCTAAATAATTTCTTACTAGCCCTCACCCCTCCAGTTACTGCTAGCTTGTTGCTGATACTGGTGGATTTTTATATGAACACCTGTCCATTAGAAATCAGATGGTGTTCATCCAATTTACACTCATTTTAGAATGTCTTGCAATTAGTGAACTTGCAAAATTGTAGAATGCAAACAGAAATAACCCTTGTTTTCAAAATATTTGAGATATGAAGAAACACAGGTCAGAATATGTAACTGCTCTCTTTGAATTTATATCAGGATATTTTATGGCTAAAGGTACTGCATGAATTGCCACTGTATTGTCATGAACATGACATGAATTGTCATGTTGTCCTATGTAAAAAGATTTGTTAGAATTTGTCCCTAAATCTATTAAATGCAGGTTAGAGCTTAATGTGGCAAATGCTGAAGTTTTTCCCTTTGTTGGCTGTTTGTAGATGACCGCCCCAGTACTGTCTCATTGGAGGTGAGCATTGTTATGCTGGCTGTTATCAGTGCTGGAGGCTGGTTACCGCCTTCAGCCATCAGCAAATCTTGTTCAAAATGCATCATCTTCTCCTCTCATCTTTAAGCAAATCTCAGTGGGATGGGGATGTAGCCTATGAATCAGGCAAATAATTCAGAATGGGTATGATGGGATAAA
The DNA here is from genome assembly GCA_013396695.1 of Sakesphorus luctuosus. NCBI lineage: Eukaryota > Metazoa > Chordata > Aves > Passeriformes > Thamnophilidae > Sakesphorus > Sakesphorus luctuosus. Next base: position 1,991,448 of record VWZD01009771.1, read on the forward strand.
TAGGAAGCAAAATGGTTTGCCTTGGTTTCATAACTGAAGTGCAAGAGAAATAATTGGCCCGTTTCCTTGAACTAGGAAATATTTGCAATCTGAATCCATTTGCAGAATGGCCCTGTTTATGCAGATGCAAATAGTTTTTAATTAGAATTTTTTGAGTTGCAGAAACATAAAGGGAGTTGAAACTATTTTTTTTTCACTGGGGCTTCTTAGAAAATTCTGTCTGTCCACAGTAATTGAGCTGCTTCTGCTTCCTCAAAAATCACTCCTTTTTCAGTCTGGGTTTGGAATAAATGAAATTGTGAAGTATTTCCTCTAAGCAGGTAGGAGATAAACTGTAAACTACACAGCACTCTTAAACGATTGATCTGAAGGAGACAGTTTAAAATCTTGACCCGGGTGAAAACAGTGAGAAAATATTTCTTATTTTTATAGTTTAAAAATGGAAAGTAATTATAACTTAATAATTTTAAAAGCATAGGATTGATTTGGAAATTAAACTCAGATTGGAATTTACTATTGGCTGCTATAATTCTTTTGAAAGCAAACAACCTTGCAACACACAAAGTAGTGACTCTTAAATACCTATTAAAAGTAACGGCCACTAATAAGTCTGTCGTAATAGATATCCCTTTAGCCCATTGAAATCTGGTAGCATGTAGTGTCCAGGAGCATTCTGGATAATACTGTGGAAGAGCAGGGTGATTATTTTGGTCTATGTAAGTTAGACTTCAGGAGTCCAGGGAAAGGGAAAAGGCCATGCTGCTGTCAATGCTTCTCAGCAGTAAGTTTAAGTGATGTGCAATTTCATTTATATATTTGATTTGTATTCAGCACAGGCTGATTGCCCTTTCTCAAACAGTCTGATCACATTTCATTCCCTGGAGGAATGCTTTCAGAAAAGACAACAGTCTTATATGATGCTCTTGCTGATGACTAAATTTGGGGCTTCTTGCCCTGATGCGTAGAGAGAAGGAATGTGTATGCACTGCAGAGAAGAGGGCTCTCTGCTGAAGATCTCTGGGCAGTCCTCAGCTATAACATTCTGAAGACTGGTTATCCAAGGACTAAGGCTGATCTAATTTGCAGCAAAGAAACAAACTCTCTAACGTGGTCAAAGCTGAAGTGCTTTGTTTTGTTTCCAGCCACTACAAAAGCTGGTCTGCTGGTTTAGGTGTTTCCTTGAGCTGCCATCCCTGTGGGTCTGGTTACGCTGCTCTGCTCAGAGAGAGTCCATAGGCGTTAGCTTATTAAGGTAAGAGGAGGTGACTGTGAAACAGCTGTGGGGCATACATGTCAAAAGAAAGGTCACAGTCTTCTTAAAAGTACAAATGGGAATAAATGCCCAGTGTATTTGCTGCTTTTGGAGCATCTATTACCAAAGAGTTTTTTCTTCCTGTATTTTTGTCAGGCATCCAATCATTTGCAGGTGAGCTGAGCTTCATCATCTAATCTGCCGGTTGAAATGAATGTATTCTGTTCTCCATGTATGTAATATACAAAAATTAGTCTAATGGACTAGTTAGAAAGTTCAACCAAACAGCAGATTCCATTCTGTATATAAAAATAGATTCTTACATTTAAGCTGTAGGCATCAAATTTTCAGATAATGAAAAACATTTCAAATAACTTACTTTGGTCTGGTTCTGCTTTGCTGCTTCACTGTTAAGTAGCAGATTAAAAATGAAACTTAAATCTCAATGTATTTGGTGGTTATTAACACCATTTCTGTTGTATCTTTGGGATTCTTGCTTACTATTCTTACTTGCTTATTCCAAAATACTTTAAAAAGTAAAAAAGCCCCGGGCAAGCACTTTTTCTCCTGACATTGATTTTTCTTGTTGAAATAATTGGAATTGCAATCACTTCTTTGTGAGGGGAAAGGTGGAGGTATAAAGGCCTGAGGCAAGTTTTAAAATTTTCAAGGCATGGCTAAAACCAGTTTAGATCACTTGGCATGGGCTTGAGTGAATGTAGGGACAAGCTGAGAGGAGGTGGTTTGTTCCATCCAATGCAAAATAAATATAGAAAAACAGGAATATGATGAAGAAAGTGCAAATAAAGGTATAAAGAAACTTAGACTGTAGAGACAACAGTGATAATTATGTATACCATAGCAAAAATCCACAAAAACAGAGATAGTGTAAAAGGGTTGGGTCTAACACAAGAAGGGTTTTCTGAAGGTAACACTTGTCTGACTTCTTTTGTTCCAGACTCTGATTTGATGATCTTCCACATATTTGTTTGTTGTTGGGAGGTTTGTTTTTTTTTAAATTTATCACTAAATAGTCACACAAAAAATTGCAGCAATTAATCAGGAAACACGGAATGTCAAGCTTTTTGGGGGAAGACAGAAAAGTAGGCGCAATATACAAAATTATTTCTTCAGGAACATTGCAGAAGAAATAGGATGGGGAGTCTGAAGATACTTTTTTGAATATTTAGCTCTAACAGTCAAGTGTCAATAATTTGGAGTGGTAGAAACAGCAATCAAAGCACCTTGTTGTCTGTATATGGTTGGTATAGGATCACCTGTGAATTAGATAATTTTTAAGGTATCCAGTTCTGAATTTTTGACAATACTTTCTTCTCCCTCTTGACAGCCATATTAGCAGTATGTTGTTTTCCTTTGGATACTTTTAAAATTTCTATATGTAAACTATCCTACAAGTACATAACACTGGTACACACACAAGTAAGTAGGTGTTAAACAGACAAGGTTGTGCGATGAATGTTCTGCAGGATGGCTGTCATGATATATCCTCTTATGTAGCAACAGGAGAGGGATGTATAACTAAATAACTCATCAGAATGAGGAAGCTCATGTTCCAGGCACATTCATTTTCCACAGTCCTTTTTTCCCCCCAGACATCCAGCTTGCTAAAGAATTTATTGCTGCAAAGGGTGATGTCTGGTGTATGACTTGTTTTATGCCAGCTGTCTTTCACAGATATTTGTGTGACCTCGTTCCCTTGATGCCAATCCAAAAGGAAAGGTGCAGGATCAAATGTCATTGTGTGACCTTGCATTGGAAAGTAGGTGTTCCAATGCTTGATTTTGCTGTGCATTTAATCAAGTCTGGCTAGTTCAGTAAGCTTCAGCACTAATATTTTTAAGTAAAACAGAAGCCAGTTATGACCACTATCATAATTGCTGTACTTCAAGATAAGGTCAGATGAACTGCTGATGAACTAGAAACCGCTGGCCACGCTTAAAACTTATGTTTTTTAATGTGTTGTTCTTTCTGTAGCTGTTTCTGTAAACCTAGAATTCAATGTCAAGTTTTAGTTTGTTTCATTTCCAGTTGGAAATGTCATGTATTTCAGGAGAAATTTTATTCCTAGAATTGAGGGCCTTTTAAGCAATATTTTTCCTTGCAAAGCTGAATGGAATTCTAAATACACCCAATTCTAAACTTCAAACATTTTTTGAAATGCTTTTATTAATATATAGACTCAGAGTTGGGAAAAAACCCCAAGATCTTAAGCAAATTCAAACTCATCTAATAGAGTACTGGGTATGTGTTTGCTTGCATATGGCAATATAAGGCTAATAAATCCATCTATAAATATCAATTTCTTTTGTAATGACTGCTGTAGACTGTAAGTGGGGCATCTGTATGCTGCCTGAGATGAAGTGGTTGCTTTGTCAGTAGCAGCAGCAGAATTTCGACCTCTTCCTTAAACAGCTGTTCATTGCTAAGTTCACGCCACCCTCATAAACTGAAGCTCTACTGTGTTTAGATTAAATAATGACCAGGGTTTAGTCCTGCAGCCCACAATTATTTGAGTTATTTTTGCTTTGTGCTGAAATCAGCAGAACTTAGCACAGGTCAGGGACTCAGAACTGGCTTCTTGTGTTTTTCTTGTGTTTATTGAGCAATGTAATTCCACGCCAGCTTGACTTCTAATTATGTTCCTGACATCTCTCTAAGTTTCTATCTGTTTTATACAGAGTGACAAAGGCCGAGTATATTTTAAACAAAGGCTTATCAAAATATTTTACTGTCTCATTAAAACTTTTGGCCAGTTTGATCTACAATTCATCTTTTTTAATGCATTTCCATTTTTCCTATTTTGACTACATATGCAGAGTTTAGAGGAGACGTTACTTTATGAAGTGTCTGCTTTTGTTACAGTCATTTTATACCTATTTCATCATTATTGCATGAGATTTGTATTGAGTATACAATGTAGTTTGCTGCCTACTCTATATTCAATCAAAACATGAATTCTCTGCCATAGCACTTACATAAAAAGAAAAAAAGAAAGCACTTAAACAGGATAAGGTTTGTTTTAGCATGGTGTGCCAATGTGAAACATCCTACTTGTGGATGCAGGTTTGAATCCCCTACACTTTGGCAGTGCCTTACATTTCTTAAATAGCTGAGGAGTACTTGGTTGTTTATGTGAAGGGTTTCAGGACTTCCGCTGCAGTCCATAACACAAAAGCTTCTGGCACTGTTAAGATCCTTATTGTGCTGGCTGGAACTCCCAAGGCAGAACAGGCAGGGAGTCAAAATTGCCACAACAGATGTGAAATCCTGGCTGCTCTGACTTCAGTCAGAGTTTGGCCATAGATGACAGTGGGCCAAAGCTTTAATCCAGATGTAGTCCTCCCTTGTTGATAATCCTTGTGTATGCCCTAGGGAAGATTTTGCTTCTTTGCTGCCACCCAGACTGTGTCTGTCTGTGCAGAGAAGATACAAGTCTCTCAGCGTGTCACACTGCCTTTCACAAGCACAGCACTTCTGGGAAGGAAATCAGGACAGAGCAGAAATAAACCCCTAAATGTGGACACATGCTGTCTCGCTGCTCATGTCCTGGGTCATTCCCAGAAACATGGATGAAGCCGTTGGAACTGAGCAGAATTAGCTTCTTGAGACTGAGTAGAGGGAGCCACCAGTGGCTGCAGGCAGTGCATGTCCCAGTCCCTGCTTCTGCATTTGCAGATTATCCATTTAGTGACAGACGTTTAGTACGTGAAGCAACAGTATGTTCATTAATTCAGTCCTACTTAGCCCATGCAGACTGAGTTTTCCATGTAAATGAGATCTAGTGAGCGATTCTCCGAGACACTTCATAAATTTGTATGTTAAATGACAGCAGCAAATGGGAAGTGTTTGATACTTTTTTTGTTACGTGGAAGGCGTGAGGTGCAGAGCATTAGAATTCGCATTTAGTTGGTGCTGGTTGAAAGAAGAAATAGCCTCAAGTTGTGCTGGGGGAGGTTTAGGTTGGATATTCAGAAAAATTGCTTCACAGAAAGGGTTATCCAGCCCTGGAACAGGCTGCCCAATGAAGTGGTTGAGTTACCATCCGTGGAGGTACTTAAAAGATGTGTAGATGAGGCACTTGGGAATAAGGTTCAGTGGTAGACTTGGCAGTGTTAGGTTAATGGTTGGACTCAATCATCTTAAAGTATTTTTCTTTTCCTTTATGATTGTATAAGAAGAAAAACAGGTAAAATTAACTCCTGGTCCTTTAGGAAAATATATTTTATTCTTTCTATCAGCTGAAATTGCTACCATTAGAAATAGTCTCGAGTTGTCTGTTTTCCAACAAGTTCTTGTTGACTTATGCCTCCAATCTAAAACATAATTTTGCTGCTTTATGAAATTGAATCAGAGACTTTCAAAATTCAGGATTACTTAGAGTTGTAAATAACACTCATCCTCCTATCAAGTAAAAAGTAATAAATCATTACTGCTTCACAGTGCTGAAAGTAAAAATAGTCTCTGTTACTAGTTGTGCTACTGTCTTAAGTCTTCATTTAAAAAAAATTAAAAAGTAATTCAAAAGAGTTTGGGGAGTTTTGTAAGAGTTAGTGTGTGCCGCCTGCCTATCTTTATACATCTCAAATGTGTGAAAAGAAATTGCTGTTGCTGCCTCTGCAGTACCAGAAATTAAATTCAAAAGTTGTTTGCACAGCTAATAGTTCATTCATTTCACATTGAAGGTGGAACCTCAGTATTATCTGTAATGAATGGAGAAGGCTCGTTAACTTTAAAGCCTTGCTACAGTGTATCCCGTAGGAAGGAGAGTTTCTGCACACAGTACAGTACATGCATCCACTGCACTCATACAAGCCTCGTGCTCACTTTACTGAAAAACAAAGTAAATAAGTAATGGTGCTACAATTAACTTTCCAGAAAATTATAAGACTCATTCTGTTACTTCAGTCTTCTACTTCCTTTCTACAAAGGTGATGGCAACCCAATAGCAATTCCTTGTTGGGGAATAATAACTATTACTATGCACTCCCGTTTTGAGTCTGAATGTGACAGTCTGCTAGAGGAGCATTATTTTAGATTTATCTCTCAATCAGTCCCTTCAATTGCTCTTGAATCTTTGAATCCTTACAACATTCAATTCCCTTCTAGAATTCAAATATTAATGAATAAAATAGCCTTGCATCACTCAGGACAATTAAGAATGTGCAAATACGAAAAATGTATGTATGTTTTTTGGATTCTGACACCTTTATAGTGTATTTTGGGAGCAGAAATTAATTGGTGCGTCTTCTGCACTTCACAAGAAATTCTGTTCGTGTTGTATTTTTTCTTTAGTTTATAGAAAAGGTTGGTTTTCAAGAGGACATCCTTTCAGGAAATAATTTCTGCCTAGGGTATGAGACCTCTTCTTTGGATATGTCTATGTGTGGCTTTGGCTGTTATGTATTTTCTATTCTTGTCCCTTTTTTTTGTTTTGCCCAACACCTATCTAATTATCACTAATTCCTATCTGAGCATCCTACATTGTATAATGACACCTTAGGCTTTATTAGCAAGACACTGGATATTTCTTCAGAATAATTCATTGCATTTTTATTGTGATGACAAAAGGATAAAGCAGTTCCTATTCCACAATAATTTAGTTCATTCTAATACGCTCTTCATACCAGTTCTGATTTCACATCTCTACTCCTTGAGCTATCTGCATCAATTTAATTTTTGTATGACAAAGTTCTATACACATCTATCAATACAAAGCAATAAACTGACAGCTTTCAACTGTATCAAATGTATTTCATACCTTTTTTTCTGGTATACTTGCTATTAAACTTCTGTCTCTTTATATCCATTGCCTGTCTGTATTTTCCATGTCCCTCTTCCCCTTTTCCGTCAATTGACAGAATTTTCAACTGCAGATGAAGTGTAATACATCTTTTACCTCTGTGCTGATGAGTTCACACAGGCATTGCAGACAATTTTTTTGCTATGGCATATAAAATAAACTGTCTACAGCCATGTACATTTGCTTTCACACATATAAAGTACTGCTTCTTTCAAGCAATATGTCTACATGTGGGGGAAGGTTGTGAGTCTCACTAAAACCTGTCTCTGCAATGAAGATGAGGCTAAAAAACCAGAAAACCTCAATGGGCTGAGATCACTGTCAACTCAAAGCTCTCAATGATCTTACCAGACCACTTTGTATAGAGCAGTATCTAATATATTTTAAGTGTCCGTGTTATACTCATGCAAGGAAATTGTCCTCTGTTTCTAAGATTCAGATGGACATTCACACAGACTTTTTTCAAAACACCCACAGCCAGTCCCCTGAACATAACTGGTCTACCAGGGCTGAAGATGTGTCAGCCTGACTGATAGCTGCCTACCCGTCAGGCACAGGAGCAAACTGCACTAATTGCTCTGGGACACTCAGCAGGTTGCTTTTTCTTTACTCATACTGCATATTACTCTACCTTGTCCCTGTGGCTTCCTTACTATCCCTGCTGTTTAGCCCCTGATTCCTGCTCTTACTCGAGTTCCCACTTGCAGTGCAATCCCTCTCTGGGTTTTGCTCACTTAGCTACTTTACTGGCAATCCTCATATTTCTCAAGTTCTGGCATTCTGTGATTTGTCCAGTTCTTGACTTAGGATCATCTTCACTAGATCTCTCATCTATTAAACAAAACAGGAGATTGAGCAGAGACTTTGATAACAATTTCTGTATGAGGTTAGCCCTAACACTCCAGGTTATTGCCAAATGGCCTGTTGATCCCTGTTAATGCTGTTTATTCACGCAGAGTTTTTATAACTTCACATATTTTGGCCTTAAAAATAATCTTTAAGCCCTGTAAGACCTAAAAGTGCAATTTTAATTTATAACCAAAAGAGATTAAGACTTCCTTGTAAACAGTTTTAATTGAAGCATCTGAAAACCTACGCCAAATACCTTGGAAAATATTGTGAGATTTTTAACAGAATCACAAATTATGGTGATAATACAGTTTGTTACCCAAAAAAGTGACAGGACTTATAAATCCACGTAAAGAGTTCTGGAGAAATAAGGCAAAAGAAGAGATGCCTTGTGTGTCAGCAGAAATAGTTGAGGCATTTGTTTGAACTTTATTCTCGTTTAGCAAGATATAGAAGTAAAGCTAGGTCTCTGGGTTGTTTTAAAAATGTAAAGGTGTCAACATTAAAAAGAAATGATGTCCTAGGAGAGGATGGAGAAAAAGACAAAAAAATTCTCACGTGAGGTAAGTCAACATGCCCTCAACTGGTAACAATCAGAGCTTTAGGGGTCCTAGATTGCTTCTTGTGTATTCATCCTTTTTTATTTCCTTTTACAGATGTTAGGCAAAATTCTATGAATTTTATTTTAAAACAATATCACTGATGTGTGCTGTAGCTATCATCTGTTCAAAGAACTAAGCAAATGAGACAGGGCTTTGAACTGCAGTGCTCACTGCTTTTCTGTTTGTAAAATAACAAAATAGTCAATGGATAAGTAAATGAAAAAACAAAATTCTGGGGCAGAAGCTCTAAACAGAGAAAGGTCCTAAGTAAACAAGCAGCTCAGTTTAATCTTGTGTTCACTTCTAATGCACAGGAGTATAATCCTGTCAACAAATGGGGGGCCTTTAGACAGATGAAAATAGAAAGTCTTTGTGTGCATAGGCTAAATGAAGATTTTCATGTTACTGAGAGGTGCTGTGATTTTAGAATTAGTGTTCAGGTGAAGAAGGGAGCTTCTGGCTGTTGAAGTCCATGAACTGAACTAATTGTCCACCTTTTTTGATCTTCCCACCTTGTGGGAAAAATACTTTTTCACATTATTCCATGTGTGCAGCAGTAATCTTAGTCCTGTTAAAAAGCTTAAATCTGTTTGGAACATGCAATTTTGGTATATGGCTTTCATAGCCATGTGCATTTGTCACCCTTTTACACTTCATTTTGAAACTGCAGCTATGGCAGAAGTGCAGGTCAGCAGAAGGGCCCTTGCCAATGTGTTTATTTCTGCACATTAGGACTGTTAATAATTCATTTTGTAAGTTTGAAAATACAAGATTCTTCCCCAGCAAACTCTTCCTTTCTATTGGCAATCTGTACCTCCACTTTACTCCACTGCAGTTGTTTTTGTTGCTTACAGAATTGATTCCATAGTTTTTCCTCAAATTCCTTCCCAAGATTATGCATAACAGGAGAATTCAGACTTTAATTTTCATCTACCCTTTGAAAGAAATGTCTTATACAATCATGTAATTTGTCTTTTTCACCCTTAAACACATGCTTAAAAATATCTAACAATTTTTTTCTACTAAATTCAGCCAAATCTGAAAAAAATAATAATTTCCTAAACATCCCACAGACACTTCCTGAAAACCATCAGCATGAGTAGAGGAGAGACCAAAATTACTTTCCCTGCTAAGAGAATGAAAAGAACAACTTAATGTTGACAGGTTCTGTTTGAGTTGCTGGGCAGTTTTAATATGCAGACTGAGCACTGTAGTGACACAAAGAGAGAGAGCAGGGGCAGTGGGACAGGTACAAATGTTGCTTTTGACAATATTTCTGTGATATTCCTGTGAGGCACAGGAGCAATACCTGTTATATCAGTGTATCCCTGCGACTGTTGGCCTTTCATTTTAGTTATCTTTACTACAGTGTGGTTCTGCTGCTATTTTACTTAACAAACTACCTTGAAGGTATTGGGAAACTTAGCTTAAAGCACAGTCTTAAATGCAAATACATTTAGCAGGCTCTACTATGCATTATTCATACTTCCCCTGGCTCCCACCCTGGTCCCTATGCAGACAAAATCAACTGGAGGAGCTGGAGAGAGTTCTTTAAAATATGGAAAAATACATGTATGTTAAGTTGAAGGCAAGAAGAACTCAAGTGCAATATCAGTTTTTAATTGCAAATCTTACTATCCCTGTCTTTGATATCAGCTGAATTCATGGCATTCTTCAATTTTACCAAAGGAGGCAATAACATAAAGTATTGCAAAGCCAGACAGCACACAGTATATTGTGTAGTATTAGAACGGATGCAGTGCTCAGGTTTATCCTCAGAAATGTACATCTGAAGGTTCTGATTCTTTAGATTTTTCTGTGATATGAAGGTCTCATGGGCACTTCTGCACAGACTTGTAACCTGTAGCACTGGAACCTGAGATCATAATCTAACAAAGAGAAAATACAAAACACCACTGATAAAAGAAGATAAAACCTTTGTTTAGGCCTTCTTCGCTTCAATACTTGAATGCTTTGGTGATGAATTGTGTATGCGTGAGATCTAGCCTTTATTGGAGGCTTGTTTTGTGTAACAGCATGCTGGATCACTAATTGTTATTCATATTAGGTTTTTCACTTCCTATTTTTCAGAAGCTGTTTCAGTGCCAAATAGTAGCAATCATCATCTGTCAGATAATAGATAGGAATCTGGGATTACAATGAGATGCAGATACAGCACATGCACTTAAATACTAATTAAATGACATTGACTGAGATCATAATCTCAGTGTTTATACTAAAGTCAATTCATTAACAGATCCTACCCATATAAGACCTTTTTCATTCCTAATTCTTGTCTTGCATAAAAATAGCTAAGAAGCTCTCATTCAAAGAGAATTTCTGTTTCAAAGTTCTTACAACATAAAGCCTTTCGAAAGATTTGATCTTCCACACTTGGAATGCTATTGCAAACTGTTCTTGTGGTAGTCTGTAAAGTGTTTCATTGGTTTTATAAGCATTTTTCTACTAAGTGTATGTTAGATGTGAGACAGGAAACAAGGCTATATTTACACTTCCCAGAACTTCTCATTATCATTATAAGAGTTTTCATTCCATTGCTAGGAGCTTAGTCAAACCTTTAAAATATTCAGGCTGAAATGTGTTTGTATTATGATACAGACTTTAATTACGTGAGAGCACACTATTCTTCTCCGACCCTTTCCCTGCCTGCCTCGTTCAGGTCACAAGATGGATAGTACTCCTTTAATAGGCAGTTTGCAAATATGTCATTTAAAAATGTGCTTCATTCAGTTTGGGGCCCCTGGCCCACTGCAGCATTCAAATATTTCTCTGAATATGACACAATTGATTTCCTCGTAAGAGCGATGGGCTCCACTGAAACTAGAAATGTTAGTGTCTCCATTTTATAATACTCTTGTGAAATGAGTGTTTATTATTATCATTTCTATTTTAGAATGTGGTACTATGACACAGTAATGCATCCTCAAAAGCAGTTTGGATGACTAATGTGAAATAATCGTTACCTTACTTCTCAAAGAACACAATTTTTAATGTTTGTCCAGAGCTGTATTTTTCAAACAAGCAAGTGAATTCACCTCCCTTGTATATATGAATTCTAACAACTGCAAACCACAGCCTTGTGTGTCAGACAGTGCTCAGAATGCACAGCAGCTTTGACTGAAGCAATATGCCTGTGCTCATGCAGCAATCAGTGGCAGGACTAAGAAGGAAATTCAGTTCCCTGCTCTAATTTCTTTAGCATAAGAGCAAGACCTCCTTTCATTTCTGTAGCAAAGGAAAGTGGGATTACAAACATCAAGGCCATTCTCTACACAGCTGGCTTCCATCCTCCGAACCTCATCTTCTCTCTGCACTGCAGTGGCAAGATTTTCTTTTTAAATTAAAAAAATGCTGATGCTTGATATTTCACAGATAAGTACGAGTTAGCAAGACACAGGGGTTTTTATTTATTTATTAAGTAATGTGGAAATCTTTCTCACAATCTTTGCTCTTGAGTTTAGCTTAAAATCCCCATTGGCATTTTTATTGAAATCACTTGCAGAATGCACATGCTTGGGATCTACATGATGCAGCCCATGCCATGTTTGTTTTAAAAGTGTCAATATTTCAGGTCCTCATTGAGATACACTGGACTGACCTAATGACACATTTCAGAATTCTTCTCTGGCAATATCTTCAACACATCTTTACTAAAAATGTGATTTGATAATAGAAGCTGGAAATTGACTCCCCCCTCACCCCATTATGTGAGCAGACAAGTTTTGAAAATTTGGAAATACAAAGCCAAGAGCTTTTCTTACAGGGTGATGAGGTGGACAAGCCTCTGCTCTGGGGCTAAAAGTCAGGGCATATGGCCTCTGGAGCTGGGCTGCTTTAACAACCCATGCCCATGTGGTCCTGCCCTAATGTAGTAACGCCAGCTCTCCCATCTGTATCGGTTGAAATATGTACTCTACTATACTGGCATAGGTGTACTAACTTGGAAAACAGTCTTTTCTGGAGAGTTATTTTTAACCTGGATCAGTTCATGGCATGGTTTATAGCAGAATTTCACAGGCATTACAGTGCTTCAGAGGAAAGGCAGGAACTTCTTAAGCCAGCTTTTACTGAAGTCCATTGATTGTGGAATTATGAGTTGAACACTGTAGTATGACACTAGATTAACATACTAAATCCTGTCTATTTATGTGGTTAGTTACAAAGACTGTCAGTTCAGGTCAGGATTAACATTCTGTCTTATCCAAACCCATCTAGATGGAATCTTGTTTATGGCAGCAAAACTGAGTTATCTTGCTCACCTTTCATGTGTAGAATGGTAAAGGATGGAGATCAGACATTAAATAAATTCAGAGGCAGAATGCTGCTGCTGTTGGGGTTTTTTCCCAGCTGAACAGTGTAGGACATGTACATTAAGGGACATAAAACCAGACACATTAGACATTACACTGGCCTAAATTAAGCTCCAGAAAAATGAGTGTCAAGAACAGAATGGAGAATTTTTTATACACTGTCATTGGGATGATATAGATATGTGGCCAGTTGCAATCCAACTGGAAAGAAATCTGATCCATGAGATAAAAGTGAGAAAATTGGGTTTGTGTGTGTTTTGGTTTTTGGAAATCTACGTAATGCACATCTAATTCATCTTTAAGGTGTCCCACAAGAGCCAGGATAAGGCTGCACCCTACACTTTATTATGGACCGTGACACCATAGGGAGGTATGACCATGGTCTTGAAAGCAACATTCAGTACTCTGCAAGTAAACTGAGCCCTATCTCCTTAGAACTTGGCATTTTGATACTTATAGTGGGCACAGTGGAAGGACTTCAAAGTCACCTTTTTTCAGAAAATAAATAATTCTTTTTGGGAATCTGAGTGACTAATTTTTTTTTTGTTAATTTGTATTGTATGGCCTTTGCAATCCTCTAGGCCTGATTCATACATCTCTAGGGCACTAGGAAAAGGGAATATATTAAATAAGTACAAAGGTTGTTCTACACATTAAATATCAGTAGGAAGCAGAGACTGGAAAAACTACATGTATGGGGAGAATGACCAGTTTCCCCTAAATTTTTAAATGGCAGAATTAGAATATGTAATTTCTTACAGCTAAATGGAAAAGAAAATCAGCAAATCAAAACAAACTGCACTCTGAAGCAACTGTTTTACTAACATTGTCTTTCAGTCTATCATTCAAAATATTCCTACTTTTTTCAATTTTATGCAGCTTTTAGTTTGTAAAACTTTGCCTTTTTGTTTTGTATTTATGCTTAGTCATTTTTACATGAATATAACCATACCCTTCATAAATCATAGAATGGTTTGGGTTGAAAGGGATCTTAAAGTTCCTCTTGTTTCAACCCCCTCTCTATATATGTAGATTAAAAAAATTAAAAGTAAGCATCCTGGCACATTTAGATGTACTCTTAACTGAAGATGAAAAAGGGAGAACTGTAATTACTCTTTCTCAGTAACAGCTTTCCTGAGACTGCCTCAAGACTCAAATGAAGAGATTTTGTCCTGCTGAGCAGCTGTCAGTAAGAATGTTTTAAATAAATATTAAACATATTTCCGTAAATGTTGTCTACTCCTGAATAAGTATTTTTATTTTCTGTACGATATTTTACTAAGAAATATTTGTCTGGAAGTAATCCTTCATCATTAGTGCTTGGAATTATTCAGTAGATTGCTCAAAGGAAAAAGAAATAATTTAGACAATGTAGTGTTGCCAGGTGATACACAATTATAGACCTGCAGCAGTGTCAGCCAGTAAGATACGATTAATTTTTGTGAACTTCATGGAAGCTTGCTTTAATATTCAGGAATGAAGAGTGCAAAATTGAAAACACAGAACTGGGTGCAGAATTATTCTGTATTTTGATAGCCCAAGGAAAAAATAACCCTGTCTTGTAAGATTAAAGTCACAAATTGTCTGATATTTGTAATAAATAAAATATAATTTTTCTTTCTTCCAGTGAGGCATGCACATGAGTTCTGTGTGTATTCTCTGCCAGCAATTAGAAGTAAGCCTGGTTGAATTTTCTTTCTGTAATCAGTGTCACTTACCTACATCTCTAAGGCAGTGCTGTTGAGGCTTTCTAAAAGATTTTTGAAGAACTGCTGACAGATACAGATTGTCCTAATGAACCTATCCTGGCAACACAGAGAAAAACACACCTGAAGGAGCTTCAATTCACTTGACCACTAGAATTTATTTCAAAAATAGCAGCTCTCACAGCTAACTCTTATATTCTAAAGGGATCTGTAAATAGGAACAAAGGAAAGGTATGTATTCCATTTTTTGAATACTTATCTCCACTACCTGATGACAGGAACTGGCCAGCAAATGCAGCTGAAGAAGTCAAAGCTGGTAGGCCCTCAGGTGCCCAGAGTGTCTAATGTATTTGGAAAGGAGATGCAAGTTCTGACATCTCATGACTGAACAGCTATATTTGTACTAGAAGTCCATTGTGGTTATTTTTCTTTTAGTATAAAGGGTAATCATATTAAAGTACATTAAAAATTTTTCTTGATCTTACACAGGCACTCACTGAAACTTTTTCTTGCTTAAATAGTGAAAGTGATGCACCTCTTCGTAGCATCTCAGAAATTCATTGCAGGATTCATTAGCATTCACAGTGTGTTAAAACACTGAACTTGATGACATCACAATCTTAAGTGAATTTGCTGTGGTCAGTTCTAGCCATGGTAGCTTGCTATGGCCTGGGACCTAACACCAAGGCTGAGTTAAAAACCCCATGTTAAACAAGAAGCTTCCTTGAGGAGGCTGTAAAACTTTTGCATTTTCAGAAAATGCAGCAAAATGCTTGGAATTGTTCTATGATACAGCTGGCAGCATGTAGTTTCTAACTGTGGCTGGCCCAGTGCCAGGAAATGAAGGACTGGTCCCTGTGGGAATGCTGTGCACGGCATTGTCTGTGGATTCATCCACACCAAGACAAGGCACAAGAAAGGGAAAATCTCATCTAACCTGGAAGGAAAAAGACCCCCGGTTGCCTACAAGCAAAATACCTCTGAAGAGATAATAAGAAATGTAACCAGTGCATAGATTTCCAGCTGCAAAAAAGCATTAACCTTTAGGAGACTTGTGAGGAGTGATGATCCTAGAATAATTATCCCCATTATTGGGGGAGATATAATGGCTAGAGAATATCTAAAATGTGTAAAATTAATGCAAAAACCTCTCAGAAGCATTTTTGACATGAGAAAAAAAAAGCCCACCCCTTCCCTCTTGATATTTTTTCTGATTAAAATGCATCCTAATGACTGTATTTTTCTACTATTCTGAATCAGGCTTGTGCTTTAAATGCTTTTCTATTCTAAACCACTCTTCCCACTGTACCATTCTCATTCTGTAAACAAGGGCATCACAAGCACAAAGATCAAAGCATACTGGTAAGAGAATGTAAGTAGCAATTCTACAAGAAAATCTGAGATATTTCTTGGAAAGGAAGATATGGCTAAGTTGTCTTAGTATCCACTAGTGAAAATGGAGCAAGTTGTACTATTTTCTAGGGCTGTTTCCCAAAGAGTCAAATTCTGAAGGATTTCTTGAGGATCCAGTGGAGCTATTAATTCTAGCATTCATGGGATTTTGAATCAGATCCTTGCTACTATTAATAGTATTACTGCCTTTGAGTTCAGATGAGAGTAATCACAGATGGGTGTCAGTGTAAAATTCATCCCTCTGCAGAAAGGCCTTGGTGAGTTTGCCTGCTACTTTGATCTTATGTCACTTCTAATTCTTAATGCTGTGGTCCTGAGCAGTAATTTGATGTGTGTTGCTGGGAAGCTGTGTGGAGTTGGGCAAATATTTTATCCCTCTCAAATTTGTAAAGGTGCTCTGCAAAGCTACTGCCTTTTAACAATGGCAGGGCTCTTGCATTTATTACATATCTCTCGATAGCTGGTGTTTTCCTTGAAGTCCCAGTTGCTAAATCAGGGTCTCAAAAAATTGCTGTGTCCTAATGATTACTGAAAGAAACTGAAAAAATAAGCAAATGTATACCAAGTCTCAAAAATCTGAAATAAAATAAAACCAGAAAAGCAAAGTGAAAAGGCTTTAAGTTCTTGGCATGTGAGGGCAACCTCTCCAAACACTTGGAGATGAGTTCTGTGACATTTCTGGGGCTATGGAAGAGGTGTGTGATGTGTGCACTTTCATTTCGTATATTTTCATTTTCTTCTTCTACTTCCTACTATAACACTAGGACTTTTAGAGTCATGCTGCAACGATGTAGCAATTAAATGATTGCCCTATTGCTTTAAGCAATGCCTGGAATACTTGGAAAAACTGGGTACAAGAGATGTGTAAAGAAAACGGCATCTGCTTTTGATGCTACAGTGTTCCTTGTTTTCACTTTGAGGAGAAGAATGGGATCTTCATGTCTGGTCATCTGAGTAACAGCTCAATAACTGGGATTGTGCTACCTTTTCTTGGTAGGCTTAGTTGGTCCTGAAAAAAAAATCCCCCAGTATTTGGACAAATTTTAAAATTCACTTGTTTTATGCTGTTTGCTTTTTATGAATGCCCTAGCAAATAAACTTCAGAGGAGTGTTCACAGAAGAATACAGTTGAAGTTTATACTGGAGAAGAGGGTATTTGGAGAACTCATACTGGTTATGAGAACAGCATTCAGGCAAACACAGAACAAAGTGTCATACACGGCTTAATGAGTTTCACAGACTAAATTTTGAATAATAAACACTCACAGTGGGATCAAGCTACAAAAGAGTAACTGTTTGTAAAAATTACTCAGCAAATAGTTGTAATGAATAATAAATATGAGAAAATTGTGATCCACTCACAGGCATTTCACTAGTAAGTAAAAAAGGCAAAAAATCTCAAGTAAATGATGAATGGCAAGCAAATTATTAATAATTTTCACAAATTTACTGTTGTGAGGTCATGTGCTGACTCTGAAATGACTCAGAGTAGGTATGTGATTTCTTCTCACTAGTTTTGTGTTATTTGAACATGACAGGTTCTGAGTTCAAAATGCAGATACTGCTCACAAGGATTATAACCCACAGTAAATTATAAATCCTAAGCATCGTATTGCTCTAGAGGCATGTAAAGTCATTTATCTAATATAAAGGAAAGGGCATATTTGCCTTCAAGCATATAAAAATGCTGGTTGACTGTGCTGGACTATTTCTATGTCTGAAAGTAAGCACTCACCAAGTGTTGCTGTATCCTGGGTTAGACTGCAGATAGGCAGCTGGGGCAGAGTGCCTGGCCACAGCTTAGGAATGAGAAGGGCATGGCCCAGGTTCTGTCTGAAGTGTCACACAGCAGGAGGTAGCAATGCTGCCAATAACAGTGGCATTTCTCTGTGCTTTAGCAAGGGCTTCCAGCTCCTGTTTGCACAGTCCCAATAGTTAGGTTGGAGGGGATCTCTGAAGGTCAGCTGGTCCAACCTGCCTGCTCAAGCAGGGCCACCCAGAGCTGTTTGCTCCTGATCATGTCTAGGTGGGTTTTGGCTGTCTCCAGGGGTGGAAGTTCTACTTCAAACGCAATAAGGCTTTCATGCCACGGGGTAAATGATGCTGCTGGATTGCCATGCTGGTGAGAGGGATCCTTCATGGATCCCTAACCATTGTAAAGGGTTATATCCTACCTACATGCTACTGAATGAATACAGTGATATTTATTGGTTAAACACCATTGCAGGGAAAATGGAACTTCTGCATTATAAGGAAATTTCTTTAAGCTTTTTTGGCTTTTACTTACTTATCTCTAAATGCAATCAGTACACATCTGTGGAGTGATGATTTCTCATTGTTTATAAAGCTTTTGTGAGAAATCATTCAGGAAATTAGGAAGATATGTATTATTATTTACTACATGAGACCACACTTTAAAGCAGTGCAGTAGAAGAATTCCATTAGTTGAATCACACCCAATGAAATGTAGGCTCACTGAGACAGAAATCTCACATACCTGGTTACAATTTTTCCAGTATCTTACACAGCATTCTGAACAGAATACCAGATCCAAAATATAAATAAAAAAGCTGGGTTTTCCATGACAATGTTTATCAGCAGAAATTATTTCCAAAATGTCTTACTGGAATAAACTATCCAGGAATTGGAGCTTTAAAAACGTGAATAAATAGTAAAATAACATTCTGTGGGAAATTTACAGGACTTATAGTTTGTGCATGAGTCCATAAATTTGCTTGTGATTGTCAATAACTGGCAGACTTTTGTGGGTTTCTCACATTTTTATATCCAATAAAGCCAAAATGCAGTTTTGAGAGGATATTTCTTCCCACATGTCACAAGGACATATGCTGCTTTTATAAATTACTATATTACTTCCAGACCCCAGTTTGTATACCATTGAGAGTAAAATGTGTTATTAACCATACATCTATATCACACCTTTAGAAAGAATGATAAATGATAGTTTACCACATGTCCTTGAGAACTTCTTTTTTCTCAAATTCCAGAAGCACTTATTCCATTTCAGTGCCTGAAAAGGTTTTTTGAAAGGTTTCTTCTCTTGTGCTGTTTATATCGTCCTATTTTTAAAAGACACATACTTCAGGTTTCTAGATTAATGTGTTCCTTGTCTAGGCTTTGGGTTTCATGTCTCTACAGTGTTTATAAAAGAAATAGCAATACTACTTGAGATGTTACTGTGCTTTCTTATGCTGTAACGCCAGTGAGTGTTACGTTAGGGCTGGATAGATTTGGTGTTTAATAGGAAGGATACATGTTGCTAATAACGAATTAGAATTCTATCACTGAAAAAGTGTTCAATTATTTTTGATCTTTCACAATGGACTGTGATCAAAATTCCTTTCCTCTAATGGAAAAGCTTGTGCATAAAAACCTAGTACATGTAATGTTCATTACAAGACCAGGTTCTGAAATACGCACTGAAGGTGTGAACAGGCAACTGTAAACTATTTGCTTTCAAAAATGTATGGCCATTAAAAAAAAAGGCTTCACTTTAAAGTATTTATTCCTGGAGCCTCTGTGGTGTTAGTGAGCATGAGAAGCAGCATCTCTTTGAACTGCAACAAATAAGACAAAGCCTTTTCAGCTCTGGGTAACAAACTGCTGTCTAGAGTGCCTGGCAAGTTTTCTCTTCTTATCTGCTAATTCCCAAATGCTCATCTTTTCACTGTTGAACTGTAACTAAATGGAGAGAAGGGGGATTAAATTTACACCTTCTTTGCCTCCCTCCCCAAACATCTATCTGTGGTGGCTTTTTGGAAAATCTTAAGATAACATCTTGAATTTCCAGTACTGATCTTGTCAGTTAGAGAACTGTTTCAGTTTATGCTTTGAGGCAGCCATCCTTGCTTCTGAATAAACTGAACAGTTTACCCATCTTTGTGGATAATAGTAAGCATTATTTGAGACCAGGAATAACACAGTTGTCAATATGGAAGACCAAAATGCCAAGTTATAGAAATCTGTATGACCTCTTTGTTCTGGATATTGATAATTACCTGTTTCTATTATTATGTCTCTGTACATAAGGCCCTAATAGCAGTTATCTGCCAAGTGAAATGGTGATGGCACTCCCAATACTATTTAGCCACTGTACCCAATGAGACCGTAATAATGGCTGAGGATTTTAAGTTTGGAAAAGGGTTTCCAGTAGCCTAACTCAAATGTAACCAACCTGATGGACTATGTGAGAAATCAATTAAGAACTTCCTTCATTTTGGAAATATAGGTTGGGCATTTTTAATTGCAATATTGTGACAGGTTGTTTAGTGTTATGCTTGATAAACTGTGTGAAGGGACGGTAAATGGAACACCTACACATTTTGGACTGAGCTAGTTTCTGTTTTAGCCTTCAGCATGCTGCTGGTTAAGGGGGTGAATGTGCTGACAGAGAACCAGCTAAACTTCCTTTTGAGAGGCTGGTTCTCTTTGCTTCTGCTGGAGATCTGTTTTTGAATTCTCCTGTAATTTTATTGAAATCATTCAGTTCTCTATGTAATGGTTTGATTTTGACAAATCGGCAAATTCTCATTAAAAAAAATGACTCCTGGTGCTCTTCCTTCTTTCTTGCTTTGATGCACTTTTATGGGATAGCATGGTTGAGGTGTCTGCAGTGCTGCATCCCACTACCTCTGCTGGAAGCAGGAGTAAATATATAGGTGGTAGTTATTTTCACCAGTGCACATCTGACAAGACTTTTTCTTTTTAAACCACTATCGGAAATATATATACTGACTATATACTAAAAGTAAGTAATTGCCAGCCAGCCAAGGTGTCAGTTGGATGAAAAAGATATCAGGATATATTTTAACATGTTTTCAAGGTTCCCTTAAAAGGAAAATGCTGTGACTGGACTTCATAGGATATTATATTTAGTGTTACAGCTATGTTCTTACATATTAATACAATAATTTAATAACATATCTAAAGGAAGTTCTTGTGAATATTTTTTGTTCTAACTTAATTGCCAGTCTAGCTCTTCATGTTCACGAATGACTGCTTTAGATTCTTGCTGCTCAGACTCTAAGAACATCCAGAGAAGGAATTGTCTCAATATCTAGCCTTTAATTCCAAACTGTGTACACAGGCTGAGGTTCAGTTATCCTTTGTAAATAGTTTTGCAATGCAGACATGTTCTCAAAAGGTTAGTGTTGTAAGTTCTCACGGTTGCATCTCTCTGCTTTAATTTAAGGCATTTCCACTGGGATGCAACACTCAACTTTTCTCATTTGATATTTACTTTATTTCCTCTGTGATTTAAACCTGCCTACATTTCAATTTCCTTACCTCTTTAGAAGATTCAGTGATGGCTTTCCCCCTTCCACTAAAATGCCCTGTTTCTAGGATTTTAATTTTTTTTCTTTTGTATAAGTTGGCAAGGTTTTAGTGAACTTCTTGGAAATCTCATTGCTTCTTCAGTCATTAAAAATCTCCTCGAAGTTTAAATGTAGGACTGACTTGTCACAGTTTTTGTGTGCTGAAAGATTAATCAATGCTGAAATGATATTCCTGGTCAACTCCCAGATTTCTTTTTCAATGCCTATCTGGAGAATGTTAGATAAATGAGAGACATTAGAGTTGAAGTAAATAATACAGTAGCAGCAAAATAACTTAAAATGATGAATAGGCTTCGTTTGTATAGTCAGGTCATGCTACAGTATTATCCTTGCAGCTTGTTGTAAGAGACTGAGCTATTCTGAGATTCCTATGGAACAGTTAAAATAATGTTGCTAATCAAAAGGTGTCTTTTGAATACTCTGCTTCCTTAAACAGAGCTACATGCACTGCTTGTGGTTTAAAATGGGCTTTGTTGTTGCCTTCTGTGTTGGTGCATTGCAGTTGCAGAGAGTCACTCAATATCTAAGAGCTGGCTCATTATACATTTTTTGTCTTATTTTGCTTAAGTTGTGTAATTTGCATTCTTTTCAAACTGACATCTTTCCATTTTACTGTTTCAAAAATTTCCAGCTGATAAGGAAGTGCTGACAGAAGTGTCAGTAACTGAACTGCTCAGTTCTGGATGCTTTTGCCTTCTGGCCTCTATATTTATCAGTGCACATGAGTGACTTTAAAGACCTTTTGTCGATTACTCACTGGTTGTTATTGAGAAGGAAAATAGCCTAACAAGTACTGCCATGGCCAGTACTTTGTAATAAATACCAGTTTTGTTTTGCTGCTGCTGTTACGCTCTTCTACTGGCTACATGTGATAATTTCAAATCTGATTTTTATATTTCATTTAGCTATCACAGTATGTATCCCCTCCCATTATGAATATGTTTCAACATGGGATTTGACACACAGCAGATCTGTGTCCTGACTTTGTCAGCCTTCTGGGCTGGACATTGTCTCTCTTACACAGACTTAGATCCTCTACATTCAGAGAGTGGGGCATGTAGAAAAATTGTTCTGGGCAGGCACAGGTGCCTAAGAGATCACTTGGGCTGTGAAGTCACGTTGCTTACCAGAGTATTGCCACCAGTGCTTCAGCCAACAGGCTGCTGACGGAGATCAACAAGTTCATTGTTGTCAGTGGAGGAGATGAGTTACTGGTAATCCTTATCAATGACCCAGCTTGGAAGGAGTTTGGTGATAGGCTGCTATTTCATGACTGTTGATAACATTTTACTGCTTTAGTGAAAGTTCCTTTTCATTATGAAAGAATCAAAGAAAGAATTCCTGTTTTACCTTAGCCCTACATGATTTAGTGGAATGCTGACAATTCCCCTTCTCTTACAAAGAGAAGTGTCCAAGGCTGTGGAGATGAGCCTTTCTACCTGCCAAATGATGAGCTGCAATAAGCATCAGCTTCCTGTGGGGAGGCTGGGATGGTTTTGGTTTTCTGCTTTTTATTTTTTTTTTTTTTCAATCTCAACACCTGTCTATCCATCAAAACAGCTTTATGCATTAAGATGGTTGTGAAAAAATTTCCTGTCAGTTCTCTGTGGGCTCCTGGTACTCTCGTAGTTTTTACCTCCCCTACATCTAGGTCCTTGCCTTATTTATTATTGGTTAAATAATTACGACTGTCTGTACCAAAATACTTCATTGTTGCAAATTGCTACATGTCATAGTGATGGATTGGCAAACAAATGTTTTCAATCATGTAGTAATAATTTTAAAAATTACAAATGGGCATTAAATGAATAGCTACCAAAGTTAAAGGATTGTACAGTCAAAGGTCAGAATAATTGTGGTGCTGTGAGTACTTCTCCAAAGGTTAACTCATCCATTTTAACTTCAGTGGCATTTTGGTGGCCTTTTAGAGAAGCAAGCAGGTCTGTACTGGTGCAACATTAAAATACAACTGACTTGGATTTTAGAATACTTTGGAAGAAAGTATTGGAAGAAGACCATGAAGGAGTTTTTATATTCAGATTTCCCTGTAATTTAACAGTGGTGTCTCTACATATTTCTAAATTTCATTTAACTTTCTTGACAGACTTTTTGTAGAAAAGGGAGAAATTCTAATTTTCATAATTGCAACTTGAGATTTATTTTCCAGTCAAGGTCAGGCATTATGTTCTTTGGGAAACAGATTTTTGTCCAATAGACACTAAATCCTGTAAAACTATGAAAAAAATCATTAACTGATTGCTCAACCAATCCTTCTGATCCTTAGGAAAGCTATTGAGATTTATTTTTTAAAATAAAGCAACATGAATAACAGTAGGTCATTTTAAGCTGGCTCAGTATAAACAATTGCAGGTGTTTCTGCTTTGGCATCAATTAAATTATAAGCAAATTATCACATTAAACAATCTATGTTTTCTAAGAGATCTTAAAGCTGTACATGTATATCTGCTTACAAAGAACAAATGAAACAACAGGACTGAGAAAGAGTAAGTCCTTTAAAATATGTATGTTCTCCTTTCCAGCAGAACAAGTGAATTAGGCTTCTACAGACACACAAGTCCTGGTCTGCACTGCAGGCAGGTATGAAGAATCTTTATTGTTAAGTTATAAAGAATTACAGCAATTGTATTGACCCTTTTCCTTGATAAGGATATTTAGCTAAAAGGAAGAAGTACTGCATCCAGCTGCAGAGATTTCAATTAGGCCTGAAGGAGAACAAGACAGTTTTCTGAGGTCACAGAATTTCTTCTAATCTCACTCTTGCCTTGGATGATATTTAGAGGACCTTTCTAAACTCTTTTTCTGAGTTGTTGTTATTACTTGTGTATTCCACTTGTGGTTAGCACTAAATGTTGCTGATATTGCAAGCCTTGGAATGGATTAGCACTGATTACACACTAAATTCAGTATGCAGGTCACAGTATCAGTGGCAAATAAATTTCAGTGCTTGCTGAGACATTTTAATTAGAATTTTGTGTATCATTAAGAACATCTTTGCTTTTGCTCCTCTTTTTCCTATGATATTATCTCTGCCTTGTGTCACTAGAGGCCCAAAGTGGGAAACCTTTTTCCTGGGAAAATGTTATACTTAGATTTTATTAAGGCACTTATTTAAAGACTGTTCATTCCTATTCCTTGGGTGAATGCTCTACCTACACTGCATGGCAGGAAAAGGCAACGAGTGCCAGCAGCCTGCACAAATCTGCTGCGTTAGGTGCTCTCTGATCTCATTTGGCCCCTCCCCAGCCTGATAATTACAGACCACTGGGAAGCTGAGAATGATACGAGCTCTTCTGTGTGTCTGATGACCTTCCTTCCTTATCTAGCTAGGATTTCAGGGAGCTGAGTTTGCCATGGAGGCACAGAAGCCTGTGTGCAGCCTCAGCAAACAGAAAAAGGATTGTTTGCTGCTAAACCAACAAATAAGTGGAAAGCCTGTATGAGCACCAGGGAACAGGAGATGTTGGGAGGAGCCCCTTGGATTGGTATATCTTGAGCCAGGTGGGCTCTTTTCTATCTCAGTAGCTGTAGCTTACCAAGTTCATCACCATGAGATCATGTTGATGGTGTGTCCAAATCAGCAAATACTGAGTCAGGTCTGTTTATCCTGGGCAGGAACAAACTGTAAGAAATCTGATTCTTGAATTTCCTATGTTTGCAGTGTTAGCAAGCAAACTCTCATTTGAATGTGAACCTTAATTGCTGTCTTTTCTCTCGTACTTCATATTCAATTAGAGTTCCTCTCTTCCCCTCACAATATTGTTCTTTTTCCTTGCTCTTTTTGCATTTCATTAGACTGTGAGTTAATTTGTCTCTCCTATATTTTTTAACTCTTTGTTACTTAACACCAGAATATACAAGCAACTTTTGCTATTTCAATTAATAAAAAATCATAGAATCATAGAATCGATTGGGTTGGAAAAGACCTCCGAGATCATCAAGTCCAACCCTTGGTCCAGCTCCAGTCCATTTACCAGATCATGGCCCTCAGTGCCACGGCCAATCTCAGTTTAAAAACCTCCAGGCATGGTGAATCCACCACCTCTCTGGGCAGCCCATTCCAATGCCTGATGACTCTCTCTGGAAAGAAGTTTTTTCTCATCTCCAACTTAAATTTCCCCTGGCAGAGCTTGAGCCCGTGCCCCCTTGTCCTGTTGCTGAGTGCCTGGGAGAAGAGACCAACCACCACCTGGCTACAACTTCCCTTCAGGTAGTTATAGACAGTGATGAGGTCACCTCTAAGCCAAATGCTTTGCAGTAGTCAGTATGAACACAGAAATGCAACATTTTGGTGAGAAAGCAACATTTTGGTATTTGTCATGTATATAGCTACAATTTATTTAGAAAATATTTGTAAAAAGGCTGCTGGATAATAGGGGATTTTTTTTCTTCTCCAAATGTACAGTTTTGACACCCTAGATATTATCATAAAATATATTTATATAAAATGTCTTAGATTTTCTTGATCCTGCAGCACCTTAGAATATAAATGCAGAATTTATATACTAAACTATTGAAATGTCTTCCTGTCAGCTCAAATAAATCATATTTTAGAAGTATCACCACAAAAGAAGACAACATGTCTATGCCTCTTTAAATATTGGCTGAAATTTAGATATTGCTGTGTGCTGTTTGCATTCCATTTGTACATGTACTTTGTAAAGTACTATATGGCATCTGCTAATGTAAGCCTCAGAGGTCAATAATTAATAAATTATTATGCTCAGGACACCATGATTTGCCTCTCGTGAGGTACAATAAAACCTCATTCTAGTGCAACAGAATCCAATCCCATACCAAGAAATAGTGCTGGAGCTGGTTGGATCCAATGCCTTCTCAATGAGTATAATCTCAGATCCACTCAATTGCAGTGTAGCTTAGACTGAGCCTCATGTGAGCATGTCTGATTCACCCTGTTTCTCTTGTATTTGTGCAAAAAACAAAAAAACCCCTGGCTTATGGAAGAGCCACAACCTTGAAAGTGTACCTCAATATAGGACAAAAATTGTTTTCAGGTATTGAAATGACTTTTTCAGCCTCTTAAAATAGCCATTCCTGGATCATGGATGAAATGGAGCTAGTTGATGCTCACCTGAAGGGCCTGTGCTCAGCTGATGCAGCAAGGCATGGCCAGAGCAGGGTGTTGTCTAAGCAAGGTAGACTTGCACACAGCTAGCTTAGAGCAGAAGGAGCCCAAGGCTGCCTGGGGGAGACCCAGTCATCTCTTTCTGTGTGTTACCCTCACTTTAATAATATGCTCAGACCATGACTATATCTCCTATCAGATAGGCCTAAGCAGGAGGGATTAGAAGGAAAATGAAGTTTCCTAATCAGTGTTTTGGATGCATGGCCACACTGACACAACTGCACTGCTCCTGGTCTCTCAGGCTGGTACAGTTCCTGCAGCAGTGCTGTGCATCCCGCACGGCATCGCGGCCACTCGGGCACTTGACGTCCGACGGACCTGCTGGCTGCAGGCAGGAACCAGCTGTGACACATGTGGTTAATACCTTGGGAGGGGTCAGGGGTTATCATACTGGAACATAATTTCACTTCACGGTGCAAATTAGTCTGTGATAGAAGTAGTAGTGTCAGTGCCCTTCCTCAAATGCCAATTATGAACACTTTCTATGTCATTGTAGTACAAGTCACTTTTTACATTAGCAGTCTCAGCTACCTCACAGAGGTACTTTTCTATTTGATCATTTTTCTCCAGGGGATAATGGAAAGAATGGCTCTGTGACAATGCCCTTCTTGGCACCCTTTGAAAAGAGAAATGGAAATGCTAATGTTTACTGTAGGTGAAAATATGTCTAAGTCTCAGTCTCTTGATGCAAAAATCAGTCTCTTGTGTTTGCCACAGAATTCTTAGATATAGAATGCTTTGGCAATTGCTTTATTGACAAGTCAGCTCTAAAGAAATTATAGAAAACAAAGAATTGGTCAGATTCTTTATCTGATAAACTTATGCAGCACTCTGTGTATTTGAAATGCAGAGGACAAATGGATACACTTTTCCTTTTTTTCTTCTGTGAGCTAAAAAAAACCAGAGTGAAATATCTGAAAACTAAAGCTGTATGAAAAAAACAATTTTTCACAGCTCTAAGTCGAGGTCTGAAGGAGAGAAAAACTTGTTTTAGAATAAGTGTTTTTATTCCCCAAAAAATAGAAAATAAAAACTTTTGATACAATACTAGTATTTATTAGAGAACTGCAGACATGACAGTGTTTTAAAAATACTTGGAATAAGATTTTAGACGGGACGAAGCAGGAGAGATCATTTCAACCTCTCTTCTAGCATTTTACTTCTAAATACTTGCACAGTCAGAGAGGGCAGAAGATGGAGGATGACTCTCAGATCTGGGAACTGGAATATGGAGAGGGCATGAAATTACCCCTTCAAAGTAAAATGAGTATTAACAGACAAAAGGAGAGACACAGCTTTAAACCAGCCAGTAGTGGCCAAGGTAATGGCTGGGAGGGAAAGAGGTGAGCTCAAATGAAGGTAGTGGAGAGAACAGAACATTTTTTCCTACAGTCTTTCTGACATCTGATGATTTACTCTGTTCAAAGACATACAAGTGTTTGTTCAGGGGGACTTTGGGCAAGAGGGTTGACAATCATGAAGTTGACATATCAGTAGTTCATTCTTACTTACCAGAACAATTAGATTATTTTATGTTACAATCCAGATGTGGACACAGAGACTAGAATAAAATTTCCATTTTGTCTGAAACTTCTACTCAGCTTTCCTGAGGATCACTGAGCAACACATCAGTATTTTTCATAGCTTGTTTCCTCTTCACCTTGATGTGATTTTTTGACATTGTTTTATCAAATACTCAATCATATGCCATATTTTTCCTTTCTGAATGTGAATAATCTTTCCCCATGTTAATAACATATTTCTGCTTTGACTGTTTCTTGAAAGAGCACTAGCATTAAATCTTATTAGAGCATATTATACAACTGGAGATTAATGAAGTTAGATGGTGTTTTGCAAGTGTTATATCTTTTCAGAAATCCATGGCCTAACAGCATGTGTTGTGCTATTGATTAATTATAGGCATGGAACTGACGCTGCAGCTATTGCGGAGACAGTACTTAGTGTTGAAAGATCATCTGCTTTCAGGGACTTAACAGCTTTTTGCCTGTAAAATGCTACTCTGAAATTTTTAATTTTCTGTCTTTGAGCTCAAAGCAGGGTTCTTTATGGGTTTGGCATTGCTTAAGTCTTCTTTACTACATCTCTTCCTTTCAGCACAGAAATAGCCAAAATTCACTTCTCCTCATTCCGCTCACTGCATACACTTCCAGATAAAACAGATTTTGCAAGAGAACAAGGGGTTCTTTTATGCATCTGAAGAAATCTATTTAGTATAAAAGTTAGAAAATTCAGCATAGCACTCAGAAAGGTAGGTTAGGCCAATTATTAAATGGATAGACAGCCCTAAGTGACAGAATGGGTTTCTGTGACCATGTGGCTCCATCAAATTGAATGTTTGGAATATAACTTCACATAAATGTGTACCTGCTGCAGGCTTATTTAGAATGTCATATGAAAAGTCATACATCTTGAGCTTAATTCCAGGAAATGAGCAAACAGAGATGATCTCTAAAGGCAAATTATTTCTTCAGATCTCAACTCCCAACTATCTAGTTAGAAAAGCCAAGATACCTCTACAGCTGCGTCCTGAAAAAAGTTTATTCTTGAGGTATTCTGCAGGGTGAGCCTTTCAGTCTTTTCTCTGGAGGATCCTGAGTGCACAGGAATCCTAAGACAGCTATTTTCCATCAGTGCAAGGTCTGTCTTACACTGCTGGAGCTCCTGAAGGAGGCTAAGATGTCATTAACTACTGACTTATTTATGACCTACAAGTAGCTTCTATAGGTGCATTGCTGCATTTCTATAAATTCTTATTTAATTGACACCATTCTATCGGGATCTTCCATTTGACTGAGTTTTTGGATTTTTGGGAGTTGGATTTGTTAATTCTGTGTTTGTAGAGGCAACAGATTAATCCTTTTCTAAGGTACAGAAGTGCTCTATAATCACCATTTTTGTCCCAAAGTAGTTAGTCTGCATCTCTTGCCTCCCTTCTTCTGAGACAGAGTTAATCAGTCCAACAGAAGTTACAGTTCACTGGTCCTTTGATTCCACCCCCCCCATTAAGCACAAGGGACTCTTATAAAGATGAACAGTCCTTGTGCTTCATTTGCACAAATTCCCCGCAACGATGGGAACTGGACAATGTGGGCATTTAGGAGCTCAGCAGAGCTGCTCCCTCTGGGCTGAAGGATGTACATGCATGTTGAGAGACTCTCTGAGAGACTCTCTCATTGCATGAAGGTTCAGCTGCTGGGAGGGATGTGATTCACCCTCAGAAGTGGTGGCAGTTTTTGAGGTTAATTGTGTTTAATTGAGTCTGACTCTGCATTTTCAGATAAACCATATAATATGTTCATTTGAATTAGCTATCAAACTTCTAATTCTTGGTTTAAAAAAGCCAAAGAAATTGCATGAGACAAAGTCCTGCGTTGTAATTACTGCTGGCATTTAAATAGAGTCAGGAAATTCAATTCCTATTTCAAAGATAAAGGTTTTTTTTAACAGAAACTTGGCCATAATGTATATGTAAATTTAACTCATAGCAGAAATAGAAGACCTTGAAGACATTTTTAGACATAAAAGAAAGCTTATGGAAAACACGAAGACATGATATTAAAATACATCATACGACTGTAAGAGCAAGAAATTAGACAAAGGACAAAGTTGTTGCCTTGTTTTCAAATACCTTGACTTTGGAAAAAGGAATGTAT
The DNA here is from genome assembly GCA_013396695.1 of Sakesphorus luctuosus. NCBI lineage: Eukaryota > Metazoa > Chordata > Aves > Passeriformes > Thamnophilidae > Sakesphorus > Sakesphorus luctuosus. Next base: position 2,021,617 of record VWZD01009771.1, read on the forward strand.
TGAGCTATAATATCTGTATGCCCATGTATAAGCATTCACGCAGTCATACATATGAATTACTTCTGCCTTCCACAGTAAATACATTTTTATGAACTGCTGCCATGGAAGCTGGGGTAAAACTCATCAGTTTTAAAGGCAGTGGCATCATTCCTTAGCTGTACTTTGTCATAAGTATTTTTCAACTTCAGGTATTAGTATCAGGGATGTATGTTTATAGTGAATTATTTCTGTATTGTCATAGGCTCAGAACTCTGTTTAGCATTAACTTGAAGCAGTTGATAATTATTATTACTGTTGCTTCATTTGAGCCTTAAGGAACATGTTTTCAAAGGATAAAGACAGTGTGACTCTGAACACTTCCAGCCTGTTCCACCCAAACAGGCCCTCCTGCATGTGAGAAGTAACTGTTTTGCACAGCTGAAGGCTTTGGAAAAGGAGTCACTTGCACCTTCCTCTGTAGGTGAAAAAACACTTATCAGTGTTTATGGAAACAGTGAGCCTGTGGCAAGTCCTTCTGCAGTAGGAAGGGAGACAGTAAACCTATAGGAAAGGGCTATGGAAAGTTGTACTGCAATACTTGCAAGAGTCTCTTCTACCATCTAGGAAATAAAGCTACTTAAAGGAAACTGCCATTAAAATTAAGGCTTGAAATGTGTACCCTTTCTGTTATTCCAGTTGCTATATACTACTCTAGCTTTTACAGTCTGTTTCCTTGTATTCTTCACATTACCTTTCCAAAATCTCATACTGTGTTCATTATTTAGGACCAGAAGAGTTGAGTGGAGTCAAAGTGAGTTTTTCTTTGAGCACTTAACAGCACTTTGTGTACCTTATGCTCCATTTTTTTGTATAGTGAATAAAATTTTACTTGTGTTATATAAGACATATAACTTCAATAAAAAATTTTAAATAGAAAATTGCAAAATTTTGCAGGGGCACAAGTATTTGCAGAAGATGATTTTTTTTTTCTTGTGCAGCATTCTCTCTTAACTCTCTCAGTAGATGTATGTTGCCTCAATACATGCAAAAAAAATATTTATGCATGTTACCATGGCACCATCACTACTTGAAAATGTTTGCAGTACTTGTGTTTTATCTGCGGCAATCCAAGAAGGTGAGGTTGTAGGAAGAGAGGGTGTATTTTGCTAAAACTAGGTGATGTGGCTGGGTAAAACAGATGTGCTTTGGGGAACACAATGTTTTATAGGTTTGTTCATTCTCCCCCTCTTTCCCCCCACTATGTCAGTTGGTCCAATAAAATACATTCTCTCTGCCTAGAAACTTTGCCTTACTAGTAACAGTTATGTCACTCGCAATTCATGTTTGATAAGGGAAGTCCCAGTGGTGTATGTATTAATTCATAACTAAGGGTAGTGGTTTGAGTCTCTGAGCTTGCCCTATGCTACAGTATTAGATTGGTAATAACAGCGATGCATCAAAAGGTGCTGTGCTAGATATCAAGAGGAGACCTTGCAGGGATTAGAGTTTACCTGAAAGCTGACAAGCTGCCATGGGCATTGTAAGAAGCAAAACCAGATCCATAATGTCCATTAGTGTAATTCAACTACAATGAGGAGAAAATGGACATATTAAAGTTTTTAATCAATAATTGGGTTTTAGCGAACAGAAGAGTATTGTGAGGCTACTCCAAGTATTATAACTGTTTTCTTACTCAGACCTGTAATTTTGTTTTACACAGTGCATGCCAGAACTATGGGGGTTTGTTGAGGTTTTGTGGTACCTGCCTCAAAGGTACCATTGTTTTGCTACAACAAAAATGAATGTAAATTTTTCATTAGCAGGTCAGTGAGAGGTAGAGGTGGAATATTTTTTTTTTATCCACAAGAATTCACCATCCACTTTAAAGTTTGGGTTGCTGATGGTTGCATATCATGTTAATAACTAAAGCAATTCATCAACACTGTGCTTACACGCTCTTTCAAAATACACAATCTGTTACATTAATTTCCTTGCAGAACAGGAAAAATGACAGACTGTAGTTTGTATTTGCAAATGATTCCAGAGTTTTGGTGTAGAAAGCATCTGTGATCATAGTGAAAGAGTAAGTTTTGAAAAGAAAGCAGAATTAAAAAAAATATTGCAGCTGGAGAATTCTGTTACAATTCTGGAATATAATTATTGAACCAGTTTTGGACATCTAGAAGCTTAAATAGAAATCAGAGCTCTAATTGCAAAACATAAAAAATAGTACAGAAATTTCCCAGCGTCTTGTATAGAGGTAGAATAAAGTCTTGAAGTCTCATTTTTATTGAATACTTGCTCAGTGTGCATTCAAAAATCAAAATATTTTTCTGCCCTTGTTCAATGGCCGTAGCAACAACAGCCTACAAACTGAAGCCCCTCGATGTGAGCATTATTTCTCAAGAAAGGTTGCTGTTATCTGGCAGAGATTCTGATATACAATGCCAAAAAGGGCTTCGGAATATTTCTCTTCCTTCCCTCTTTTCCCTAGAGCTACCACTATTAAGAGGCAGGCCCTCATTTAAATGTTTTTGGTGTTTCCCCCTAATTTGCACTTGGTTAATGTGTTTTCCTGGCTCTGGTTTTATCTACTCCCACCACAAATGTAAACACTTTGCCATCTTCAGTATTAGGCATGGATACTTTATAGAGATACTACATGAAGAGGCACATGAAATCCGATACTGGCATAAAGTCCTTGCCATGGGCATCTTCAGTGAAAGCACTGGTTTTTATAATGCATATTTTCAGATGATTTTGTACTGTGCTTATTCTTGCACGGGCATTTTCTAGTAAAAACCAGCTTTTTATGACTTGGTACCAAAAATAACTATGATTTTCAAAGAAGGATGAAGACCATGTCTCGATGATTCATTTATCCATCCTGCACAGCAGTTTGTGGCATGCCCTGAAGTTGGAGCAGCTGGATTAACTTTTGCCAATATACATGAAGGCACAGGATGTTCTCTCCACCCACAAATCTGTAAAGCATGTGATTTTCATAGAATGCAGTGGTTACAATTTAGCTGCTTTTTTCTTTTCCTTTGAAAAAAAGACTGACAAGATTAAGCATTTAATTTAGCTTGTTGTTTTCCTATATTTTATGTTGTAACATCACTGAAAAACTGCAGTATAGCTATGGCTGAGCAAAATAAACCCATAGGAAAAAACTCCAACATTTCTACCATGAGCATGAAACTGGATTAGTTTCTCCAGTCCTGATAGGTAGGATACAATCCTTTAGTCCTTGTGACTGCCATGGGGGTTTTACCTGCAGCAAACAGCCTGCACTTCAATGCCTGGATATTTGATTTGAAATATGTCTTACCTAAACACCAGACCACATATGCCATGTTACCATAAAATTCTATTTCCTAGTGGGATAAAATTAATTGCTGTAACAACTCAGGCTTTTTTTTCAATAAAAGCCAAGACTTTTACTCAAGTGTGTGACTCCATAGTTACATGAAAATATGAAAATGATAATCTTATATACACCTGACTTAATATACAGATATTTCAGGGGTAGAAGTACATTGAAACGGTTTGAGCAGTGTTTTACATGACCATGTGGTGGAACTTTCTGCAAAAATCCTCAAGACAATCCTCAAGTCAGCTGATGCATTCATATACTGTTTGATGCTGCATGGAGGTTCTAGTTCAAATGCTGAAGCCAGCTGCTGATCAGCAGACTGGTTATTTCAGACCAAGTGTTGGATCTTCCAGTTTTGGAGCCAGAAGAGCAGCTAGCTGAGATTTCTCTGCTTATAATCTATAAGGAGTGTGTATGTTTTTTGTCCTGGCCCATTGATCCAGCCTGTCCCAGGTCCCTCTGCAGAGCTTCCTACCCTCCAGCACATCAACACTCCCACCCAACTTGGTGTTGTCTGCAATATGTTTATGTAATTTTTGGTAAGACAATTCATGTGAAAAAGGTGACCAAATGCATGAATCAGTGTTCCAAATGTTGTATCTATTTTGAAATTATATCTTTCCGTAGGGCTTTTTTCCAAAATGTTTCAAACTGTCTTTCCAGCTGTAAAGTAATAAAAAGAGTAAAGGAGGCTATAATATACACACACATACAAAATTATTATAAGTATTCAGCTCTAGCTTGAAATCTTCTGGGGAAGCAGCCTTTAGTCAGACAGCTTTTGCCAGTAAGAATCATTTAGAAAGAAAGTTGAAAAAAAGAATTCTCATAGCCCTTTGTTACTGCTTCTCATTTGAAAAAAATGTTGGGAAACAGTTAAAGAACATTTCTCTCATACTTTATATCGTGTACTTTTTACTTATTTCCAAATGGAAAACAGCTACTGTATTTGTCATCTTTTAAAGCGATGATGTTTTCTTGCTCAGGAAGCCAAAAAATTCTTTTCCAACACAAATGCTACAACTTATACACTAGAAAGTCAGAAATGTTTCTAACCAGAAATACTTTCCAATGAAACTAGAGTCTCCAAACAAAAAACCCTGAACTTCTTTCAATGAAAATTTGAGTGCCACTTGGCTATGATTCAGAGGGTTACAAATTCTGCATGCCTTGGGACTCTCTTCTTTAGCAGTGTGAATATGTGAACTTTTTCATAGCCAATAACTTGAAGTACTTGGAAGTACTTAGTACATCTTTTTATATGTTCTGGAAAGTGAAGTCTTACATTTTAAGAGTACTGACTCTAATTTTAGATGAAAAATAAGAGAAGGTTATCCAAGCAATATATTCTCATCTTCTTCTTTCTCAAAGAAATAACATAAACAAAGGGTGCCCATACTGACTAATCAGAATAGTAACAGATAGTGCAAATATTTTAAATTTGATGAAAATTCATTCAGTCTCCAAATATTTTTGTCCATTGAATCATGTCTTCATCAATTATGTTCCGCATAATTTATCACATTACCTTAGTCTATATTCACACTCTGAGTTTACAAAATGTCTTAGTCATGCAGAATGGCTCAAATAAATTGCAGAGAACTTCAGAACACTGCCCTTTCCAAAATAGTCACAGTGTAAAAATATGGAAAAACAGATCCATCTGATAGTACTTGGAGGAGAGGTTTAGCATGAAGAAATTCTTAGTATTAAAGTTAAAGGACTTCTTTTCTAATTCTTGCTTCCCAGAAGAAGTAATCAAAGACAACCAGCCATTTGATAGCACTTAATTCTATGCTTTTTTAATGCATTATCAGTTCAAAGGTATTCAGGCTCCCAAGGAAGTGGAATGCCAGGCAGTGCAGGTAGTTAGAAGGATTCTGCAGCAAGGTCTGTGTTACTCTATTGAACCATAGCGCAGCCTCCCCAGCTGTGAGTGCAGTGGGCTCAGCTCGGCTCTTCACAGGCTGAAGGAAGAGGATGCAGCCAACCTTAGTCTGAAGTGACTAATCATTTAGAGCTGGTGATCCTGAGAAAGGTACACTTCACAGCATTCTGTCCTTCTTGTTGAGCTGCCAGACAGCAGTCCAAAGTTTAGCCATACCCTGCCAAGGGTGCCTATTTCTGCAAGAAGCAGCAGAGGGGAAATGTCCCATGTAAGACACCTGCCCCTGTAATGGCAATCAATGTCATTCACTCTGAAATAATGCAGAGCTGCAACTCAGAACTGGAACTCCCCACAGAAGAACCATATGGCAAACTCAGGTGTTTCCAGGTACTGATAAATTACTGTGCAGTTCTCCTCCTGGTATTTGCAACCTAGCGTTAGAAAATATAAAGAACTTTGCTTCAAAGAAAGGGAAAATTTAAAAGTCAGCTCTTTTATTCCAGCTGGCTAAAAAATTCCTTAAAAATTTTCAGAATTTATCTATTTCCCTCAAACATATTTTTGTTCTTAGTTGAGAAAAAATTCCAAAGTCCGTTGATTTTCAAGTCTGAGGGTTGCTGTTTGCTTTCTTCTTTTAAAACAGAAATAAGTTCTTGGCCAGCTTGTCTCCTTCTGAATTCAAGAGAAAGAACCCTCATCAAAGTCAAATCACAATGAATTATAGACAAGCTTTAGTGCTTTTGTTGGGGTTTTGTTTTAATCTCAGAACAATATAAATACTTCATAGAAATTCTTTTTACTAAAAAACAAAGGAGAAAGAGCTCAAGGTTCATTTTTCCAATAGGAAGGAAAAATATGGCAAAATATCTCAGCAGTAGCTCTTCTGTGAAATAAGGGAGACAAAGTGAGAGTTGGTCTCAGAATTAAATTACTGCTAATTAATCTCCGTATCTAGCAAGAGAAAAAATTCTTTTATTTTGCTGAGTTCTTATAATTAATAATAATCACATAAATCATAAGATAAAGTCGTCTTGTAGAAATTATTTGTAACTGATACAGACAAATCAGGTGAACTTAACAAAACTGACAAAATCTGACAAATTATTTCTTGAAAGCTGCACTCATTCTGTATCTGAAAAAGCATCTGTGACTTCTTTTGTTTGGGATGGTTTTTTTTCTTGTTTGTGTAATGACATAGCTGCAGTTGCCTCCAGTATTACAAAGGCTTAAAGTGGCCATCATCAGTTTCCAAAATCTAAAGTACCTCTTAGAGGTCACTCTTAATGTTACTTTGGGAACTAGAAATGAGAAGTGGAATTAATAGGCCTTAAAAAGCTTATAAAAAGAAGATTGCCATTTTACAAGAATTGATCCCAGTTTTTCTTCAAAACATCATTGTTTGCTCAGAACTGAAAAAATGTGAAGTATTTCTGCATCTCTAGAGGCAACCTGTCAGGAGCGCAGAGACAAGGGTTCCTAAGAATGTGTTCTCTATTCTGTGAAAATTTGTGAAATCCAAAACGTTGCAGGAAAATACTTCTGGTTTATGACAACAGATCTTCTTCAGAAAAACTGTTCACTGGAATATTTCTAAACAGTTCTGTTTATCATTGTTTTCAAAATACCTGGGCTGAATTTACTCAATGCACATAGGCATCAGCAATATTTCTAGTAAAAATGATCAGACCACAGTTGTTCTCCTCAGTATGCACATTTATGGCTATTGAATTAAGCGTGGGCATAGGAAGCCAACACACTCCTTACCTTTGCAGGATGGATGGATGTGACTGTTACATTCCTGTTACTGACAGTGCTCAAAGGCTGTTAATAGTCTTTCACCAAGACTGTTAGTTCGGGAAATGTAAGCAAAATTCAGATAGAATGAGTGATTTCTTGAATTACTGAATCATTCAGTTATTGTGGTATGTACATCAGTGGGGAAGTAGCTTTTCATTGAGAGGAAAGAGCATGCTTGCCAGTGACAGTGCAAAGAAATCATTCTGGCCGTTGATGGAATCAGTGAACATCAAGTCAAGGGCCACCTGGAATACAAGTGAGGTCTGCAACTCCCTTTCCAATATGCCAAGGAGCTGCTTTGTCCAGTGCTCAGAAAAACTTTTTAAGTATTGTGTGTGGTTTGAGTCCATGTTCTCGGCTAAAGCCACAAAATTTCATTTCACTCCTCAGGAGGCTGAACAGCAAGTGCACAAAGTAATTAACCATTAGCAAGTGATGTATGTTATAGTGCTGGAGAGGAAACTGCAAAGAGTACAGAACAATTACCTCCTGCTAGGAAGGCTCAGAGAAGCTTTTGTCTGCTTTTAAACATAAGTTACAGAAGTAAGAAGGACAAATGGGTACATGCCTGAAATCCATGCACCTGATAAGCTAACAATGAGGTGAGTATAGAAGCTCTGATACAGATCTCTGTTGAAAACTTCTTAGTATAATTGTCTGTTTTTTCCTGCCACGAAACTAGAGCAAATATTGATGAATCTTCTATTAAAAATGTTAGCCAAACTTTTTGAGTTTCAGGTTTTTTTGTGTGTAATGCAGGAGAGAATTTTTACACTTGTGGTGTAGAGTAAAAGAATTGTGCTTCTCCTGAAGTTCAGGAATAAAGCTACAAACTGTAAGCATAAACACAGCAGCAGTAAAATGTTATGGTTTTAATTTCTTCTAGTAATCTCATAAATTCTCAAGCACTACAGTCATAACATATACTTACCATTATTAAATAAGCAGAAAATCCCCAAATTCTAAAAAGGAGCATATATTTTGGCTAGGTAAAAGATCATCTTCATGACTCATGTTAAGTATAGCCTTCCAGAGCACAATATAGCATGTGTGTGAGTTTATTCCCACTCCACAGTAATCCAAGCAGTTTTCTGGACAGAGCCACTAGAATACACAACATCCTCTGAAAAGATCAAGTAGCTAATGCTTTAGTGAGAGCTTCTCTAGCATATATTTTGGCTGAGTTTATAAAACATACTCAGACAACCTCAATTTCATTTGAACAAAGGAATATTTGTGTGGCCTATTCCTCCTCTCTGCTTATAGCTTACGTTCTGCTTGGCTTCATGGTTCTCAATACTTACAGGTGCTGTTCATAGTAAAAAAGAGAAGAACAGACAGTTGGGTCTCAGCTTCTAAATTTTTGCATGCTTGTTCTGATGAGTTTAATGCTATTGAATGTATGCATATTTGTACTATCTTATGGCCTGAGGCATACTAGAACTGCTGGGTACTTGAGAACAAGAAAGGCACAGAAGCTACAAGCTGTACCCTAAAAATGACAACTAATGAAACTCTGACATCCCTGGCTCTGCCCAGAGGTACTGGCCTTCCCATGCCCCTGGAGTTTGCTTCAAGGCAATGTCTAGTTCCCTTATAGGTTTGTAAAACACTACATTTTGAAAACAGTAATTGAATTACCAACATGGATTATATGATGTTTCCAGAAATTCCTCAGTCATAAAATAAGTAAGCCTTACTTGATAAATTCAGTGCTGGATAAGGGACACTATTAGGGGACTCTTTTTTGGTATTATCAAACCTGAGAGTTACTGAGCAGTGAAAAGGATTTGTCTGAGTAAGACATTAAAATTGTATCTACAGGCACTGCACAGCCTGAATTTGTGTTTCACAATAGAAAGATTAAAGTTTTATTAGATTAGATCAAAGACTAGAACTCAATTGCGTTTTGAACTCCCTTGTCCTTTTCCATCGGATTACTGACATACATCACTACACTTTGTTCTCCTTAGTCACGATGTTTTACCTCATAATTTTGAATTTTATTCACTGGCTTTTTTCTTTAGATTTTATTTTCTAAATAACACTGGCAGTTGAAAAAAATTACAAGAAAAAAATTCTAACCCCCCCCCCTAACTTATGCTTAGCCAAAATGTATCTTGGGAAGTGCAAAGCTAGTTATTTTTTGTATTTAGTCCCAACTTACTCTTCACTTGGTTTCACCTGGTCTATACAGCCCCTGCCACAGCAGAACAAATACTAAATAGAGCTGTGAGGTGCTAATGGGCAATAAATAAATAATATCATGAATCTGTAAGAAAAAATATAAATAACTAATATCATGAAACTGAAAGAAAAAATATTTCTGAACAGATGGTCTGAAGGCCAGGAGCAAAGTAAATCAGAGAGGTTTTACATATATCTGTATAATCACCCAAACTTTCACATTATGATTTGCTAACCTGCACAAACTAATCAAATAGTAATAACAAAGGGCTTGATCCTGTTCTCGTTGTTTTCATTCAGAGTTTGGCATTGACTGGGAAATGATCACAACTGGATGGTGATGTGCAACTGCAGCAGTTTTGACCTGGAATTTTGTTAGAATTATCATAGTAATTTTTATTCTTGACTTTTTCCTTAACCTAGTTTGCTATAATAATTCAGTGCTTCTTGGGACAGGTTCTCATCTTACCTTGTATTACACTAGGATAACTTCCTTGTTTAGAAGAAAACTACAAAACTGAATTAGTAGAATTTTCTTTATTTGGGAAATTAGTTAAATAATTTGTGTAAGAGTAAACTAGAAAAATAACCTAAATTACCAGAAAATTTTAGGAGCATGTTGAAATAAGAGACAAAGCAGAAAAAACATTTATTTATAGTATTCTCATAGTATTGTCTGCATCAAAACACTGAAGCCAAGGAGAGTCCTAGGCAAAAGCACTTATGCCAGTGAAATCAGTACGTGTCTTGCTAATTAAGAAGCTAACCTTATAAAGCTCTTACTCCACATTGTTCCCTTTTCCACTTTGTTGACCTTTACTCAGTGATCTGTGACTCAGCTCCTGACAATAGAGATGTCTGTGTTAGAGATGCACTGGCTTCCTCAGGGGCAGAATTTTTTAATATACTTCTATTTTCATGACTTATCTTTGTAAGTGTGTTAAACTTCAGAACCTGCTGGTTTCTCAGTTAACAAACTTTAAAAATTGTTCTATTAAGTTTAATATTGTCACATAAAAGAATTATACCCTTTCCAGTCTCTCACATCAAACTCTATGCGCCTTTTTGTCCCGATGCAGATGACTTTTTCAATCAACTTTATCTTACACAGGCTCTTTCTCTCTCACCTGTGCACTCCCCTGTGCCAGTCCTTGATTCCCTCTCCCTTCCTGTTGGTTTCTGTTTGTTTTTTTTCCCCTTCTGACTGCAGAAAGTTTTTTTACTGGTGAAAAGGCCAAACATGAGGATGCTTCTCAGCGACTCTCCAAAAATCCGTCTTTCCCTTTACTGAAGATTTCCCCTTCTCTCTTCCTGCTGTTCTGGAAATGACCAGATAAGAAGGTCCCAGCCTGGCACCTCCAGCCCAGCCAGCTGTAGGCCAGACCCTTGCAGCTGGGTGGCTGTGCAATGTGCCAGCCCAGCTGGGGCTTGATGCCAAGGAACAGAAACTTTCCTTGCCTCCCTTAAACATTGCATCTTGCCTATCAAATACTGGGGCAAAACTGATGTAACTGACATTCAAAACCATCTTTCCTGATAAGGACAAAGCACTCTGTACTTCTAAAGAAATGTTGACATGTAATTGAATAATTTTAATGACTATAAAAATTTAAGTCTCCAGATAAACACACATGTAATGAGAGCGATTACCAGGCAACAATAAACCATCACTGCTATTATAAAACCATAAACTGTTATTCAATATACTATAAAATTCAAAATCTAATTGAAAGTGCTAGTTTAGCATAATTCCCACAAGCCATCAGTCTTCAATAATGTGAAATGAATGGGGGGTTTGTGGAGCTATTAATTGTTACTGACAAGCAATAACCACTGGAATGAAACTCCAATTATTAGAAGCCATTAATCACATTTACTGTCATCTGCAATGTCAAAAAATCAATAATATTCTAAAAAGCAAAACGGAATTTATATCTCTTATGTTTTAACTCACTTTATAAAAATCAGTGGTCTTTTGGTGGGATAAGCAAGGAGTTACAAAAGGGTATTTTCATTCCTGCTCAGTCTTGTGTTTTCCAGTTTAAAAAACCCCTCCCACTTCATTGCATTTTGATGGAGACTTGAATACCTTGCAGTTTTATTTCTATACAGTTATGTACAATTTATAACGTAATTGTTGCTAGCATGATGTTAGTGCAGTCATTGGCTTTAAAAATAAGAAATTATAGCAATCATCTGAGCATGCAGTTCACTAGTCTGTTCCAGAAAAGCACTTAATGTTGTTTTTAGGATGCAGCTTGATCAGGTGTTCCTGGAGATTAGGGTGTAAATAAGGGTGGCAGAGCCTCGCTCAGAAAACATCCTTCTATACTTCTCATCTTGTTCATTTCTCAGGTTCTGTTGATTACTTCAAATAATTGCTTTCCTTTGAACCTACACAATATTTCAAAAACCATACCTGTACATCTTTGGGAATACAAGGATAGGGAGCTGTTCAGTACTAGTGAGAGGGCTGGCCAAATGTGCAGTGTAGGCACAGCAGTAAAACGCCTCACTTGCAAAAGGGGATCTGCTCCCTGAAAATTTCTCCTGAAAATAAGAAATAACATTGTTGGATTATTAAGGACATATCATGGTCTTACTCTGAAATGATACCGAGGTTTCTACTAAACTGCAGAACACACAGATTATGCTGGGGGATCAGGAGACTTCGCCAGTTGTTTACCTTGAGAGTCTGTCAGCTTTTGCTGGCAGAAAAAGATTTAGAATAATGAAGCATTTTAGAAGCAGAATAAGGAAGAATTCAGAAATACCAGTCCATAATCCTTCATGAATAACTTCATTTAGAAGAAGCACTGAAATCTTAAATATTTTGTTTACTATACCATGTTTTTCACTTACACCTCCATTGACACTTCATAATCTAGCAAAGACATAAGTATTCTAACAGGAATCAGCAGAGCAGGTATAACATCTGTTCATAATGAACTGCAAATATCCAGCAGAGTATTTTTCTAGAAGAAATATACGAGAATTGACAGTTCAATATATATCAGAAGAATCTCCAAAATATACATAAATTGTATTTAGCTAGGTCTTGGGCATCTCTAAAGCTGGAGCAGTTGCTTATTTTTCAAGTTTTTTAGTAGAGGTGTATTTATAAAATTAATAGTGCCTCTGGAAGTGCCTTCTGGAAGCAAAAGTCAAAGGTTGACCATATCAATAATTTTATTATTCCAGTTTATATAACCACTTTTCCAAATTTTTACATACTGCATTATCACTAAAACTGGGGTGTGTGTAATCGACCATGTGGTTCTATAGTGGATAAAAATATTTGACTTCTGACTTTCCTGCTAGATGGAATTGAATGTTCTACCACTGAAGCACAGCAAATTTTTGGCCTATCTGTGTCTTCTTAAACTAACTGAAGACTTTTAAAGTGTACACATCTATAATAATCAATATTATACTATAATACTGTCTCGATGAGTTAATAAAAAAATTAATTGCCTAAAAGACATGAACTAACAGAAAGAACTTTGTCTGCCATAAGAAAGCTTTGGAACATGATTCTTTCCCTAACTTAAATTCCCAAACTCTCCCATTTATCATTTTCTTGATGTTTGCCTGAGTTGTTCAGTGTGAAGCTTGACTAGTGTGATAATTTAGTAAAAAATAATAGTAGAAATAATTATCATGCTATGATAAGATTTTAGTTTGAAAAATTCATATTGACATTCCATTTCCCATATTTAATTAAATATTTCTATTTTTTCGGCAGAAATTGCGAAGTATTTAAAAAACTTATTTTCCATTACCGATTTAAAACTGCTACATTGAAAATTTATCGTGACCTGATGCATTCATTCATTTATGCTTGTTGTCAAGGTAACAGAGTTTATCAGAATAGCAGAAATCAAAGGATTTAAAATGTAGTCACAAATTTACAATTTATTATGGTACGGTAAACACTAATTCTGTCAAACAGTAGTTATCTTTCGTTAGTATGGAATTGAATACATTCCTAGAAGAAAAATATACAAATATTACTCTATCTTGTAATAATAAGCAGCTTTCCTTGAAAGAAGATAATAATAGACAAATGTTTGCTAATTTACCAAGTGTATTTACAACACTGAGTCTGTAAGCTTGAGCTGTCAGTTAACTTATAGTCAAGATTCCTGCTGACTTAAAAAGGAAGAACATCCTTGGGTACAATAGTGAGAACTGGCTTTTTCCCTCCCTCTCTCCCTCCCTTTCTTTCCTTATCTCTCACTGAATAATAACCCTCATTTAGTGACATCAGTCATTTTTGCCATCAGCCTGTTTTATGGCTGGAACAGAAGCACGAGTGGCACACAGACTGCAATGTGTGAAAACTTCATAGATCTTGCTAACACAGTGGAGAATGTGTTCTGAGTTGGTGTTAACATTAGCTGAGAAACGAGAATGGAAATGGATGCATCATTTGCACAGCAGTTGCAGCTCAGCCCCTCCTGCCATCACTGTGCAACAAGGATTTACAACTGTAAACCAGTGCAGTGTCACACCTTGGGATGGGGAAACTGCACTGGGTTTGGTAGACAGTGCAAGCTTTACAAGGGCCATACAGCCAGGAACCTCTGTTCTCTTTTCTGTGAGGTTCTGTTAGATTTAAATGACCTTGAGTCACTTGAATAACTTACAAAAAAGAAAAAAAAAGAAATTGTCTTCCTAAAAGCTAGTAAAAACTAACAGGAAAGCAAAGTGCAGAACCCATAATGGAAAATATTGAGATTACTAGAATTTATCTTGATTTATTCCTGCTAAAGATCTGGCTAAAGGGACTGATCTACCTTTTGGCTGCTCCAACTGTGCACATGAATAGATGATACTTTTGAAGATGTCCTCTGAAGCATTGTACAATTACTATGAATAATTTGAAAATGTTCTGCTCCTGTTACGTTAAATGGCTCATCTGATGGACTATGGTATTTAGAGCCAAACTACCCAAAAAACTAGTAGAACTGTATGTTTGTACTATTTGATATCACAAAATTTGTCATTTAAAATTTAAGTGCTGACTGAATAATAGCTCCCAAAGATGATCTAACCTTGGCCAACAGCTGCAAAGATGGGTAGAGAGGGGTGAAGCTTGATTTATTGGCATTGGAAGAATGGGATTTGCAGGCAAATACTGCCATATGAAATACAAGGTATTTTTTCACTGAACTGTCTTCCTCAAATCTTGCTAAAGATTTGGCCATGTTAATAACAATATGCTTGTGACTTCTGATAAACCGTAAACAGAAAGACTTTTTATATTTGGAGTTTCTGTTTGTTTTGGAATTTGGAATTGTGGACAGCTCACTTACCTGATATCAAATGGACACAATTTATTACTCTTTAACTTCAATTGTTTTCAGCAAATACCTCCCCCTACTTTATTGTTCCAGTAATTTATTTTATGGTTTTATTATAGCTGTGCATATTGACTCTCATTTAGAGATTACTGGTTAAATGTTTTCCCCAGCTTACCCGATGTAAAACTATCTTTGATGTAAAACCATCCTTTGGGAATGTGTGTAGCACTGCACACAGCATTTGCTGACTTTTGAGTCAACCTGCTTTGAGGCTGTCTGTAGGATTTTACATATGGTGGCTGGCAACTTCTTCCTGTCTAAATCTTCCCAGTAGAGTTGATTACTTTTCAGGAGCTGGGAAGTTGTATACCACACTTTCAACTCATATTGAGTTCCATCTCCATTTCAGTTACAGACCATACTGATATAATTAAGAACTATGCAATTTGCCCTTATTATTCTACATACCTCGAATGTGTTCTGTTCGTTCACTTTCAATGCGCTCCCCAAGGTAATACAAATAATAACATGCCATATGGCAAATGGAATCAGCTGGAACACCAACACAGTGTCTTTTATCGCGCAGCTTTTACAATATGACATTCCCAAGTTTGTAACTGATGAATATTGCATGTCCTAGAGAAACTCCAGCTGCATGATGCTGCTTCTCCCATTAGAGGCATCCTCTAGGATGCTCTGCATTCAGGCAGCAGCCATCAATCAACAGCATACAAAGAACAGACTGAAGGTCTCAGTGTGTGCCAGTCTTACCAGGCTGCAAGAAGGTATCGTGGACACAATAATGCATTATCATGAATTGTGCAGTGTATAATTAATATGATGTAACAGTGAGGGTTGAGGATGTCTGCTTGTTTGTTTTGAATGTCTTTAGAGCTCTTGAGGATTCACAGAATGTGTTATTTCAGTAGTGAATTTCCATAGATTTGAAGTCCGTCTTCTGAAATACGCTGTCTGGAAGCATTAGCTGCTGTTCCATGGAAGTTAAATATAAATATAATATTTTGTAGATGAGTAAAAGCACTTCTACAAGGCCAGACTCTTAAAGGATTTGTGTTTTATGGATATACTAAATGGATGGGACAAGGTGATGGTGTTACTCAGGAATGCAAAAACCTGTAAGTAACCATTTCTTAATACTTCATGTGTGTTGCTAGACCAGCATCTCAAGTTAGTGTTAGTTTTGTGAGTGGAAGGGAGAGGTAAGGATTAAGCAGATGGATATGTAATGTTTAGCTATCATTTTCTTTCTTTCTGTTAGTGGTGGAAATGTGATTTCAGTCTGTTTTGAAAATAAGTATATCTAAAAAGGTGACAGGATGTTTCTGTCGTGAGCAGCTGCATCGGGTCACATGCAGTTAGCTTAGTTTCCCAGCTTGTTTTAGGCTGTAGAGATGATATAGTCTCCACCACACTTACTGCTCCCACTGTGGCACTAACAGTCGTACAGCAACTTCTCTGCAAAGCAGGACAGCAGAGGAGGAAAGGATGAATTGTTCTTTCTTGTTCATCCAGATTTGCTCTTCAGTAAATACACTTCTATACCTCTCTAGTCAGGCTTATGAAATGTAAGTGTGCCCAAGCTCTAAATGAACTTTCCACTTATCACCTACAGGAAAGGAGAGGTGGGCCACAACAGATGGTGCTTTTCTGCAGTGCGCTTGTAATGCCCCAAGAGATCAGCTCAAGGACAGGATATTGTAAGGTTTGAGAACTTAGAACTGTTGAGAAAGAAGTAACACACATAACACAGCTCTCTTTTACTCCTCTGTCAAAATATTACTTGTTTGGCTTCCTGTAGGAAATAGTGCAATGTTTTATTTAGAGGAAATAAAATGAAATACAGAAAATGGATTTTATTAAAAGAAATGTCAAATAGCAGCATAGTAAATATTTTCACTGAGTTGGTAATGGCAATTTTGCTCAAAAAGTAAATTCAGCGTGGGAATGGGTATAAGTAGGGTATGTGTATGTATGTGTGTACATATGTCCATAGACACATTTAGCAGTTATTCTCAGAAATACCAGGAAGGGCAGGATAAACATAAACTATTTGATACAATTCTTTGTACATTTTATACTTCACACAGAATCACCTGAATTCCTTACCTGATCTTTTAGTAACTGCTCTGTCTTTTTGTCCTTGACTTTTCTTTCTTGCTTCTCTGCATCACATGCACTGCTGTTCTCCACTGCTCACTTGCTTCCTTGTCACATGTGAAACCGGTGGGGACTCTGTATTGATAAACCTGCATTGACAAATATCCATGAGTTACAGATGAGGAAAAGAAAGACTTTTTGTTTTATTACTTTTCTTTCTGTCTTCCACAAAAACAGAGACAGAACAATTAGAGTCATGGGGTCAAGTACTGAAGCAGTAAGTTTCCAGCTATGAATAATGTTGTATTTTTATATTTCTAACCACTTAGATCCACACACAGAATCTACTATATACCTTTTTTTTTGCTTAAAATGTGGCAACACAAATATGTAGAAATAATGTGTCTCTTACAACACAAAACATGTGGGCTCATGAGAAACAGAAACCACCAGTGCTGGGCAAGTGGTTCTTTGTAAGCCCAAGCAACACCTTTAGAACAACCAGTCAGACGTGTCACAGACTAGTTTAGTTGCAGCACTGACCTCTTTTCTTTTAGGCCTGATCTTGAAGTTTACAACAAGGTGCTTATCTGAGAAACCCCTTCAAGGTTCAGTGATGTTCACACAATTCTAATTGGGCTTGGAAAAATTATCCTTATACTGTAAATGGTAATTTTGTATGTTGCAGTTTTAAAGAGAGTTGTCTGTTCCTTTTCTGTTTTATCCCTCTTTGGTGTTTTTTTTTGGTTTGGGGTTTTTTGTGTGTTTTTTCTTTGTGTTTGTTTTGCTTTGTTGGGTTTTTTTGGTTGATTGGTTGGGGGTTTTGGGGTGCCTTTTAGTTTTGGTTTGGGCTTTTTATCTGTTTGTTTTTTTGTTTTGGGATGGGTCCCCCCAACTTATATCTTGCCTCTTTCCAGTTCCTAACAATCCCTCTTCCATCTCCTGTGCCTCTTTTCCCCACCTTTGCTTTTGAATAATCATGCCTTTAGGCAAGAATTTGTAAATTAAAACTGTATTGTCCCATGTTATGAACTTAACTATTACCAACATTCTCATTTCGAAGCTTCTGATGTCCTTAATTAAGTCCAGGATAAACACCTGTATGTGGAATATGAAGGTGCTTATTTGAAATGTAATTATTTTGTCATACAAGCAGACATGAAAAATAATTCAAATTTTGGCATGTACAACAGTGCCAAGGAATTTTAATTGTATTAAACTGTCAAATGTTGGGACACCCTTTCTAGAATTAAAAACGTATCTCTGAAATAAGTTTTACATTCCTGGGGAATTTATTTGCTTGAGGAGGACAACAGTGGTATTTGTTGGCCCTTTTCCAGGAGGATTTATGTCAGAATGAAGACAAAAAAAGCATAGAAATACTTAAACCAGCTTCCTTTAAACGGTTCTACCCTTTAATGCAAGGGGTCCTTGGGTGTCCAAATCTCAAGGACTGCACAAGTTTCTGCACAAGCACGACTGACAAGTGAGCCTGGACTGGCAGTTAGAGACACCCAAATATTGTATGGTGGACAGAGTCCTAAATAAAGATGTAATTAGCCCCAAAAGATCAGAATTTGAGTTCACATTTCCCTTTATCTCACTGCCAAACATCTTTACATATAGTAAACAGAGTCATCAAAATTCACCTTTGACAAGTTAGCTTGTGCATCATTTCTTGCAGTTCTGTGATTAGTCTCCTCTTCATACACTTTAACATGTAATAGGTGTTTCCTTAGAGCCTGCCACATTTTATTAAGGTATCCAGCTTTTCACAGGGAGGACATTAAATGAAAAGCATTCTTATTTACCTGGAAATTTATGCCATACACCAAATAACATTTTATCTCTGATTACTTAGCAGGAACCATCTGTCACATCCCCACCCCCACAGTGCTGAGGAAGGCAGAGACTGAAGGTGGGAAGTGTGTTTACTTTTGACAACAAAGCCAGCTGTTGCTGTTGTTTTCAGCTGTAAGGCAAACATGCTGCAAAAGGTGACTATCTGTTGTGGTTCCAGTGCACTGGGACCAACTATGTCTGTTGATGTCAGCAGACCCTTAAAATCAGGAACAAAATTGCTTTATGGTCTATGTCAGGAGGGCATGTACAAATACAGCTCCAACTGGGAGCTGGAACCAAGAAGAAACTTTGGGCTTGCAAAGTACTGGGATGAATTCAAGTAAGAATCTCCCCTTTCTCCTGTCTTCCTTTTGCTAGAAAATTGTATCACAAAAGAGATCCTTCTTCTCTAATGATAACACAAGATTCTGAAATTAAGCACAGCAGGTAGAAAGATCCGGCACGGAATTCAAAAAATGTTGCATATTCATATGCTGAAACCTTTTCCAGTGCTGACAGCTAACTATTCCAAGTGGAAAAGGTACAAGCTCTGCTGTTCATTCTGCCAATTCCCCTTCTTAAATCTCTGGCACTGTGTTTTGAGGGCTGTGTACTCTAATCTGTTATTCTTGCCATCATTCATCAAACTAAAAAAGATATTTACAGAGTCAAATCATTTTGACTTTGAATAGTATGGAAGAAAATAGGTATATTTTCAAATTTATGGGAAAGGAAAAAGAAAAGGGAGATTTCTTCACTAAAACCACATAATTCCCCTGTTACCTTCTTTCATATTCTACAAGGGGAGCTCTGTGCTAAGACGTAAATGTACCTAGAGCATATTTCAGGACCACAATACAAACATTGGCGGCAAAGGGCACTTTATGCAAATTTGTTTCAAGAGTGATGGCTCTTCCTCCCTGATGATTCTGGCAAGACATAATAATTTGGGAAAATAAGTGGAGTGCCCTGCCCTTCATCTCCTTTCTCCAGAGCATGTACATCCCCTTGTAAATAGGATTATGACAAAATAAAAGGTTCATTTAGGTGGGAGCTTCTTTTAAAATATGTTCAATATATTACTGCAGAAAACAGTAGAGAGAAAGCAGAGCTATAAATGCTATCTCTTCTGCTTTTAGAAAGAGAAAACAGACCAACATGCCAAAGCCTATATTGCACTCATTCTCCTTTTGCAGCCCACCTGTCAGTCCTGTTACCATTATCAAGAAAAGAATTTACGGTAAGTCTTTGCTTCAATCAGTTTCCATGGTAACCTGGTTCTGTTTTAAAACCTTTACATAAAAATGGCTTGGTTAAAGTGCTAATGAGCTGGTGTGCTTGCCCATACCTGAACTACACCTTTCCCATTGCTCAAATGTAATCAGATAGGGCAGTCACTCCGTCTGGCCTATGTCTTTAGCTTCCACAACAGTTTCACTAACCAAGCTGGCTCAGACTGCCATCTGGAAATCTCAGAGATGTAGAGGATTCAGGATACTGGCTAGTGTTTTACACATTACATGTTGTGAAGCAGAGTAAGGCATGTTGGGGTCTGGAGTCTTGAGTTCACTGGGGAAGGATCCCTCTGCATTTTCAGTATTTACAGTGGGGCTGGAAGCTCCAAGAACCACGGCATCCTTTAAGATAAGAACCACAAGAGGCAGGCTGTCTCCCTTTTCTCAAAGATAGCCCTTCAGGCCAGATCAAGGGCAAAAAAATTTCAGAAAAAAAATCAAATGGAAGTTTTAATTGATTCTAAGAGTATTGTGATAATGGCTCACCATTGTAGATTATGTATTTTTTATCCAACCTTTTGTTATCCCTTATCCTAGTTTCATGCTCATCTCTTGCACTCATAATTTCTGATTCTCTTTTTTGTAATTCTGATTACTTTATACCATCTCAGATCTTATAGAGGAGAAAAATCAACATTCTTTTTTATGTAACTTAAATGCTGCAGTAATACCACAAGTTTCAATTACAGGAAAATCTTAAAAGAACTTCTAGGGTGTATCTGTTAGAGCTCTTCACTGATTACTCTGAAAACCTGCTGCATTTCAAAGAAGATGAGACTTCATTGTGATATCAGATGTTCTTAAAGTTCTGTACTAGACCTGCTCTTGTTGCATTGGATAGCTTAATGTTTGTGTAGGAATTTTTTGTTCCATTAGAGGCACTGATAGAATCTATGAAAAACAATTTTGCATGTCTTCCAGGCAGGTATTTAAAAAGCTGCTGAATGTAGGTATACACCAGTTAATTTATATTTGAGTTTGTCCAAAGACTTGGTAAAGATTTCATGTTTCGGCATGGCACTGCACATTATTATTTTCCCACGGTAAGTGGTTGCCCAGTTGGTCTGTATTAAGCATCTTAAATAACAGAAACAGGTCCACAGCTTGGATAGTGTGAGATCCCAATGCCTTGTCCTTAGCAATACACAGAAGGGCACTGCTCAGTGATGGTTCACACCTCATTTCTGAATGCTGTTAGTCCACAAGGTATACGCAGCCTTACATGGGTTTACTTTTGTATAGACTCAGCTGGGTCATCTACTGATTCCTCTAGATAATGTAATCTCCCTGAAATCTACTTGCCGTTTAAAGAAAGAATCAAACAAAGAAAGAGGTATTATCCTTGTCTCGAACCAAATAATATGGGTGTATTAGAATTTTGATTTAGACCTACATCATTCCTCCCAAAACAACTTGAAAAAACAAGCTTTCAAATGCATTTTTTCCAACTCTTCTTTTTAACCGACAGTTTAATTTACTCCTTATGTCCTAGCACAGTCCTATAGTCATTAATTTCTGAGGGAAGGGCATTGTCAAATCGGGGTATCATAAATCTACTGAATTCCTTTCATCAGTCATGGCAGTAACGTCTTCACAGTACTCCTGTGTGTCAGTAAAGCATGACCTTCTCTGACTGATCTGTGCAGGTTATGCTTAATTGAACTGTGCTTTTCCTGTGAGCATTTTAACTTTCACACAATGATTTTTCAATAGCTGACATCCAAACAACCAGTCTCTGTTTTCTGGGTGAAAGAATAAATAGCATCTGATGCTTTGTCAATTGAAAAATAGGAGGTGCTTATTTTTAATCCTTTAAACATCTTTTAACTCAATTGAACAATATGCTTACAATTTCCATGGGTTTTTTATTCCTTTTCTAATAGTTTCTGTTAAAAAGAGGACTGATTGTGCACCTCTTTCCTCTTACAGTGTTATCGATCCCATTCTGATGCTAATCAGTGCTCCAGAAATACTGTAACTCGATGTGAAAACTGGTCACACTGGTTGGCTGCTTGAGATGGGAAATTCCTTTTTAGACATGGCTTTAATACAGTTCTTACTATATATCATTATTCTGGTAATTACTGTGTAGTGCAACAGTGTATATTTTCTTTTGCCCTGAATATTGTTCACATGTATAGCAGATCAATTGCTTACTGCAAAACTATCTTAAATGTATTATTTAGCATTTCAGCCTCTGATTAAAAGTTACTGTTAAATTAGGAGGGTCTTATTTCTTAATTTTTAGCTCATTATGCTGACTTACACTTAAAAAAAAATCCTTGCTTGGTTATTTTTTATTTTGAAATGTCTTTTATCATCTCATATTAATTATCAAGTATTTGAGAATACCACTACCTATTACTAATTTAGTTGCCTGCCGGTAGGAATTCCAAATAGTTAATCTCTGTTCCTTAAATAATGATATGATTTTTCCCCTGCTTTATGACTAACCTCATGTGCTGCTCTACACAATTTTTTTTTCATTTTGCGCACAATTAGTAAGATTTTACTTGACACCCATTTTACCCCTCACTGTGCTTTCTAAAGATATATATATATAGTAATTAGAAACTGGTTATATTGTGATAAAAGTAGAACAAAACTGTTTGGATAAAGTAATTAAAGCTAAAATATTTATGGGTCCATGAACCTTTGCATTACAAATCTCAGACACCTCTGCTCATGAAGGCTGTATGGGCTCTCTATAAACAAGTATGTAAACTGAGCATTAGTATGGTAAGAAGCTGACAGTGCCTGTATTTCCAGTTTGCTGCCATCTGTGGTATAAGCTTTTCAGCTGAAAGAACTGGGCAACGGTGATATGAACCTCAGTCTCCCTCCTTTTTTTTTCCTGGTTCCTTTGGGCCTCTTATGTCCTACGTGATGCATCCTCCAAACTTCCACATTATGTCCTAAACTTACTTTCAAGATACCTCTCTCTCTCTGATTTTATTTCCCTTATGCAAAGGGAGGGAAGGAGGGAGGAAAGAAAGAGAGGAAGAAGGAAAGAGATAAAGAGAGAAAGAAAGAAAAAAAGAAAATGAAAGAAAGATCATAGTTGAATTATGGGTTTTTTTCCCTCTTCGATTTGCTTTTCATTTCTATGAATATTACACTGGGAAATAACTTTTTAGTCAGGTTTTTTGTGTGTCAGATTTCTAGGTGGTATAAATTAGCTCCATTGACTTCACTGATGGAGTATGGATTTGTATCCCCATGGAATGGAGAGCATGGGACACAGCATAGCATGAAAGCTTTCTCATTTAGCAGAGATTACCTATCTTCACGAGAATTTCCAGGTACTCAGTATCTTGGACTAAGGAATCAACACTTAGTGGGAGCTTTACCACTACCTTCTCTGGAGCTAATGGGGAATATTCACACTACTCAACTTTAGGCTACTAGCTCAGATCAGATGATTACACAGAAATTTAGAAAAGTGGCTATGTTTTTTGTGGTCCAAGACCTTATTTAACAAAAAAAGAAAAAACTTTATTCAGTTAAGCTCTTTTTTGAAATTCAAATTATGTTGATACCTTAGGGAAAAGACTACCTAGAGGCTAACAAGGTTTGCATGAGCTCCAGATGATTAACCTACTTTATACTGCTCTCACCATGCTGCATCGGTTAATCATTATCTTTTAGCAGTGTCTTTAACAATTAGATAAAACAGCATTTATCTCTTTTCTATGTTTAAAGGACCTTACACAAACTAATCTTATTTTTCCTTTATTTTCCATCATGCTTGGCATATGATGGAACGTGTATAGTAGAATTAATCTAAGAAAAAAACCCCCAACTCTATCCTTGACTAAATTGAGATGAGTTAATGCTTTACTGTCCCTCCAGGCTCAGTGCCCATTACTGTTGAATGAAGTACTATGAGTGTCTAACTAGCCATGAGCAAATTTTAAAATTCAGTCAGGCATTTTCTCACTCAGAATCTGGTTTATCAGCTGACATCTTTCCTGAGGCATTAGACAACAATTGGGAAGTCCAGTAAAGAGAAGACTATTTGGAGTATTCCGTCCAGAATAAAAGTTGTTGTGGTAGTTTTGTGAGACAGTGCTGAGTATGTGTGATGGTTTGATGGTGTATTTCAGCTCATAAACCAATTCTGCTAAAGGAAGGAGAGCTATTGGGTTGTCAGGTACTATAGATGGGCTTTCTAGTGGTGAATATATATCTTGGGGGTGGGGAAGAAGAGTTTTTCAGGTTTGTTTTCAGGCCCACCAGCTGCAACCCTTCAGCCACATCACAACTAGAGATATCCCCCTATTTCAGGGATATAAACTTTGGTCTTCAGCTTTTCAAGACAGTATTTCGGAATGTTTTCAATAACTGGTTTTCCAGTGATTTTTTTCAAATGGCATGGGAATTTGCAATGGCCAGTTCTGCTCAATGTGTAATTCACAGAGGAATCTGACAAAAAGACTGATATTGTTTCACTACAAAGTTTTCTTTTTGTATCCTCACATTCTCTTATAAAACTTTCAGTATTTGTAAGAAAAATACACTAGCTGGTTCTTACAACACTGTGCATGCTTGACTCAAAATGTCACAAGTGCTGGTTTTGTTTTTAACTTTTCTTAAGATGAAGAATTGCAAAAAGGCTCTATGTAAAAAAGGAACAGAGAGTTGTGCTGATTAGTGTGCCTCATCATACAATTTTTTTTCTGATAGAAAAATAAATCAGCTTATTATAAAGTAGAAATATTATTGAGTAGACTGCATTTAGACATCTCTGAGAAAATCTTCTGGAGGAAAATAAATACAATTTATAAAATTGTTATATATAAACCATAAAATTGCAAAGAAGGGGTTTTTTAGAGGGAATGCCATCACAATACCAGGCCATGTCACTTCCTTTGGGAGAAGGTACTTATCTATGCCCCGTATCAGGGCAGAGTCAGCCTTGATGGACTCAGATTGAGGAACCAATGATGATGGAGTACAGAAAACTCAATAGCTGAGAAAGTTTTGACTTATGTACCTTGCTAGATTAGATAGTAGATCTAATTTTCATTCAACTGTGTGCTGAATTCCCTAAGAATACCTAATTCTTGCAATTCCTGAGACTATCAGAGTAAAGAAAATAATTTTCCCTGGACTTTGGACAATTACCTAATGACATTGTCAAGAGTGATCCCCAGGAAGAGCTGGTCTTTCTTTTTTTCCCAATCTTCCTGTGCACAATCAAACAGAAATCTCTCTCCCAAGAGAGACTTAGTTTTTAAAAAACTTACATACTTACTAAAAACACACAAATCCTTGAAAGCTCTTAAGTGATATCACAAAAGAGCAGAAGCTCCTGTGTGACATCAACATGTCCCACAAATAGAACAGAAGGAATGTTACCTGGTAAAAGTGCTCAGGTGACTGAGAAGGAGGCTAATCCACATGCACAGGAGGCAAATGCAAATGCAGAGCTCCTGACTGTGCCATTCTGTGGTACCAACACCCTCACCTGACCCTGGCTGTTGCCTCACCTTGGCCGTGTGCCCACAGTGCTGCAGCTGCAGCCCAACAGGTGCCTCCAAAGCATGGAAAGCATCACTGCACTCACTCAGCTGCCTGTCTCCAGCAGCTGGCTGTGCATCTCAGCCATGCACATGGCCCTGTTTGTAGTACCCTCCTGGCCTTAAATACCTGCTGTGTTCCCACTGCCTCAAGATGGCCAGTGCTAGAAGCAGAAACGTCAAATGAATAACTAAGGGATATATTTGTGATGGCAAAGACTGGCTAATTTTGGAGACCTTTTATTTATGAGAATCCCACCACACTTAAGAAAAGAATTATGTATTGGTAGCATTTACTAAAAAAAAAAAGAATCCCACTTGCACAGTTCATGCATAACATTCTTTTTTAAACCAGCCTCTTCTAATTCAAGGAATTCAGTGCCACGTTTTAACATTTCCCAAGCCCGTATGTTTCAGAAACTACGTATGTAAATATCTCTTTCCCAGAACTGTAATAATAGAGAATTTCATTAGCAGCTTTTAAGAGTTTAAATTATTGCTGCAGAAACTGATATATTAGAGTGCACAAAGGAAAAGAGAGAATACTTTCCTTTCCTAGCATATTTTCAGTGCATATTACATGATTTATATGGAGAACAATCACATAAATGAACTGTGTTTTTCTGTTTGAAAAGAAATAAAGCTAGATTTATATCCAAATTAAGAAAGTGTTATCAAAGTAAAATAAAAAATTCTCACCAGCAAAACCCCTACATGAATACTAAGCACATACTGTATATTCTGCAGGTAAGTAATTTGTATTTGAAAAGGTGAAAAGGTAAAAAGGTGGAGTTTTTCCGAAAGAAACTGTGAAGAGCTGCTGTAAGTTCTTGAAGAGATAAAATTAATCCTCTAATGTGCTATCCTCTCATTTTATTTTTTCTTTAATTTCTACACAGGCTACATACTAAGAAAAATTTTCTTTTTAATCCATCAAATCTGCTTCATTTTACTTGGATTTTATTTCCCATGCCTGCTAGGTCTCATCCATGTAGTACAGACTCAACTCTTCCACCTCCCACACGGTTCCATGTCCCTTGGCCATGCTGGTAGCACATCATGTACTTGCTGGGCAGCTCTGCTCCTGATCCTGGACCACACATGCTCGAGGCAGTGGATGACTAGATGGGCCAACCAGCGCTGCCTGCAGTATATTGCCTGGGACAGAACAGAGGCACCAGCATTGCCTTTCCATGGGAAATTTGTTGCCAGATGTGAAGGGCTTGGTTTGTGCCACCACTCTTAGAGCTGTGAAATCTCTCCCCTCAGAAAGATGTTATTCCCCTGCTGTCACTAACTCCACTGGTCAGATTTGCCAAAGAAAGATCACTGTGCTGGATTTGAGTACAGGCTTTTAAGCCATGCCAATAGTGGTTTAAAATGACATGCTTACTATTTAACAATGAAAATAATGTAAAACTAGCTATGCACTGGCTATTGCATTTTTATCCTGCCCATGACCTCAAGTCTTTCTGTGTACTCCGAATTGCAGTTGAAGTGCAATTACTTTTGACAACTCAAACACTGACTGTGTCTCTGCTGCAGAAAAGAACTTAAGGTGGGATAAGAATCTATGTGGGAGCCCTTAATGCAGGTGGTCACCTCACACTGAGCTTGCCTGAACTCCTGCCTTTGGCTTGGCAAACTGATGCTTTGCTTGGGTATGTTTATGCAAGCTGCAGCCTACTTTTAACCACCTTGTAGACATCACCTCAACAGTAAACTTTTAAAGACAGAATAACAGCTCAAAATTTGAGAATCTGCATGGTAGTGTTTCTGCTGTGCTCCAGATGCTACCAGGACGCTCCCTGACAGGCATAAAGAACACTTTCTCAGTGTATGCAGCTTATCAGCTTTTTGTTACTACAAATGATTAATTGATAGCAAAATATTTTAATGACAACTAGAGAAAACAAAACAAGAATTTGATTTAAAACATAATTCAAACAAAGTCATTATCAGACTCTTTCTGACATGGTTTAGAATTGAGAAAGAAATGTAAACAGACATAATCACTATATAGTACTAAATATGAAAACAGAGAACATGCTGTAGCATCATTCACAATGTACTGCATAATGACTAGAAGGGGTAATTGGCACTGGCGGACTTCAGTTCATTGCTAGCCTCAGCCACGACTGTCCAAAGTTGCATTTTATGCTGAATGCTGACTCTTCTGTCTGTGGAGAAACTTTCTATTCACTCTAATTAAACTGGATAATGCAATTCATGAACTGTTTCTGGATCAGTGCTCTCCTTACTTTAATGGAAATCAATGAAAAATAAGTAGGCTTCTGCAGGAGGAAATAAAAGCACAAACTCAATCTCAGAAAAACAGCCCATGAAGATTTGTCAGAAGCAGAGCACGTTGGTGACCTGCAGCCTTTCCCAGGCTTAATGCGCAGTGCTTGCCTTGGAGATGGTAATGGCCACATGGTACTATTTCATGCTACATCAAAATGAGCTATCAAATCCTGCTGCTAGTACACAGCCAAATACGCCAGAGTTTTGAAAGAAGTTATCAAATCTTGGCACTAGTGCACCACCAAACAGGGGGTTTGCAATAGACCAAACCAAATCTCTGTAAGAGGGAAACCAGAACACTTTTGTGACTACAATGACATCATAAAAGGGTGCAACTTTCTCAGTGCAACAGATCCACTACCTCTAGAAGCCTCTTCTCCAACATGTTTTGCTACTTAGGCTTCCCCTGCAAACTAGAAGATGGAATGATTCCTACTAAGAAGCAGAAATGCAGCACCAATGAGAGTCTCCCAGCCCTTCTCCAGTTTGTTTCCCTTTGCCTGTGCTGAGGGACCTTTAAATGATTTTTGTTTCTTCTGTGGCCTAAAGCATTCTTCCTTTAACGCAGTGAATAGCTCCCTGTATTAATCTGGAGAGACATCACTTGGGTACTAGTGCGTGATGTGCTGCTCTTAGAGAAAACCAAGTGGGATTTTGGACAGTAAAGCAGAAATTGGTTTGCCTTCCTAGTTTCAACAATGTACCTGTTCAGATGTAAGTCTCTTTCTTATTAGTTGGCAGAGGGTGTGTAGGTCTCTTACAGCTATTGTCACATGGTGCAATAAAGGTGGTTTCCAGTTTCCAAAGTGAAATAATTTGGACAAAAACATCAATAAGTTTTGATGTGAGCCAACATTTCCACAACCTTGCATTTGCTATGATGAGATAACTTTGTTGTCTGGGAAGCCAGAAGAGACCAAACTTTATGACACTCTTCTAAATCTGTACTGAAAAAAAGATTTCCCAAATCTGTTTAAATTTTAGTTTTAAAACTCTACAAGAATCTTTCATAAATAGGTTCTGAATGTTTCTATCTCTGTGACTCATTTAATGTGTGCACTTGATAACTATCTAGGATGTTTAATGATAATACTTAGGTTTATATGGAGACTGGCAGCAAAAGGCTTTCAGTCCTGCAGGGGCAACAAGGTGGATGACAACAGTTGCGCCACCTGTGCAAGAACGAGGCACATCACTGGGAGGGGCTGGCAGGGAAGACGACCAGGCCTCCATCTTTAGCTACAAAGCCCAGGCAGAGGACTTTAAAGAACTACTTATCATCATGTCTCAAATTCTCTATTTCTCTTCTGTTCACTTTTTGCTGCCTCCTAACCCTCAATGAAATCAAAACTTCAAGCCATTAAATGCAAAGGCATATTTTTTTCCCACCATGTGAAATGAATTCTTCCAAAAATAGATTATCTAGAAGGAAAAAAAAATCTCCACATTATCTGTGAAAATGTTAAAAATAGTAAGTTTTATTTTTATAGTCCCTAGTATTTTATGATAACACATACTTCCTTGGTAGTTTTGAAATTTTCAGTTTGTAATAACTGAGATTTCATCTGCTTGAGTTAGCTCATGTCTCTTCCGTGTAGTAGTAGTATCTGTTGCTATCTAAGAACTCCCTTCTAAGAGGAAGGAGCTACTGTTCAGTGTTGAAAAGTAGGGAATTAAGGAATTCCCATGAAAAGCTTTTTTTAATTATGACAGGATGCAGATGAACCAATGGCAAAAGGATTTCTTTTCTGAGGCTAAGACTTGCCTTGCTTGAAGAACTGCATTGGAGTATGCCTAAAATAGCTGTCTATGATTCTGGGTCTGCCTGAGGTTACCAGCAGCTCACCTGAATTAAGAGGCTTTCTGGTGTTTCTCTCAGCATGTTATCTAACAATTTAGTCAGAGTCTAAGCTCAACAGTCATGATCTACCTTAGTTGTGTCACCTCCAAATGATCCTTTAAATATTTCTAACGTAAAATGTTTAAACATGACAAATGCAAGTGAAATCCTGTAAAATTAAAAAAGGCATTAGAGCTAGACTACAGATTCCCTAACAGTGTGTAACTCATTTTCCCCAGATGAAGTGAGGGAGTACTTAGCATACCTCAATATCAGACTGAAAGTTCCCTGAAGTTATTCACCTTTGAGTGAAAAAAACCCCTCAAAATAACAAAAGATATTTGAATTCTAAAGTGGCTGCTGCTTTTAAGTGGCTTTATTCTATTGCAATAAATTCCCAAAGCCATGCATAACATAAATCCCTGAACCCTTACTCATCTCTGCTCTTGTATTTGGCATCCTCCTACCAGAAATAATTACAGCCATCTCAAATTCTGCATCTTAATATGACTAAATAATTTCCATGTATGTTTTACCTTCCAGGAGTCTGTTTATGATCTTCAAAGCTATTTCATCTTAAGAGATCCTGGATCTTTGATCATATGGTTTCAAAATGTATCCTATTATACCAGTAAAAGGAAATTAACATTTAGAGGACACCTTCAGGTAATTCAGAATCTTAAAACAATAGAATCATAATTACTTGAAGAAATACAGATTAAAACAGTCCTCTTTTTTCCTATTAAGGGAAGATTTTGCAAAGAAAAGAGCCCTTTTTGAGATTTCGTGTGTATCAATACACCATGTCATGTCATCTTTCTGTGCTGGCACAAAGAGATTGCAGATTTGGGAGAATCAAAAAGAAATCAAGGACATTCGTGCAGATAATCTCAACTATGTCTTTTGTCCTACATACTTGGAATTCTCTTTTTATTCTGCATGTAAGTCTGAACAAGATTTCTGTGGCTCAGGAAAAACTCAGTGAAAAAGTAACAAAAAAAGGGGAATATGCTGCACGTCATTCCCATTGTACCCTCTGCCCGTGTCTTTGTCTTTGCTCCCTGGATCCATAGTGTGTTCTGGCCCACAAGGAAATTTCCTTCTATGACAAAAGTTTTATGACAAGAAAGAGACAAGGAATATCTGTGGTGGCAGCTTGCTTTCCTCTGGTCAGGTATTTCCTCCTCTTACAAAGCACAGATGTGTGTGGGAAGAGGGAGGGAAATGCTCTGTGGCACTGAGTGTGGCCAAATCAGTGTGCTCTGCAGCAACAAGGTCACCAAAACATGGGCACCTCCACTGCAACTAATAAAATCACACTACTGCTTCCAAAGCTAGAAGAAAATAGAGGAAGAGGATGTGCATGCAGTTGCTGCTCTGTCCCTGTATTGCTTATAAAAATTATATTATCCTGCCCCCTGAAACTCATTAAGGTACAAACTAGTCACAAATTGTGAAGGAAAGTCATGTTATTTAAGATCCTTCACTGACCATTCACACTAGGCTGTTGAAAGTAGTTTTGTTTATGGTCTTTCACTGTTTTTTCAATCTACCATGTACCAGACAATTTATCATAAAATTGTAATGAACTCATGATTCAGTGCCATTAACAGCTGCACAAACAACACAAACTGTAGATCTTCAGTTTCTAAAACTGAATTTTACTTTCAAGACACAGAATATCTTGCGTTTGGACTGTAAGTCATCTTGACAAAGACTATTTCATTTTTGTGCAGTATCTGTAGCTGATTCCTGGGCTTCTAACATTAAAAATATGAGACACTTGTGAAATATTTTCAAACTTGATGCCTCAGTGATTTATGCAATTATATAAGCAAGTACTAAAAAAAAGGCTTTGGATTGCAATGTTGATTCTTGGGGACACTAAAAAGTTCCATCTCTCTAAACTCATTTAACCAAAACTGTGCTATCTATATACACATCTAGGTAAGAATGGGAGGAATACTTACTCTCTTTTGTACTGCTGGACAGTACTAAAATTTATTCTATGTTCATTCTCTCAAAGGCAAAAAGACCTTAAGCACTGTTTTGCAATTCAAATTTATTTCTCCCTACCTTAACATTGGAATTAGTGTATTTTTATCTCAACCATTCATTTTATTTCTATGATACACTAAAACCAAAAACTCAAGTTTAACCAGTACTGAAGTTTTTCTGTGAACTAAAACCAAATGCTACAACTATTTTTACAAAATCAAAGGATAAATAAGGACATCACTTCAAAAGGTAGAGAGTAGCACTGGTGTTTTAGATAAAATTGTAAATTGAAATGATACCTGATGAAATGACTATTTATAGATAAATAATGAGTATCCTTGTAGGATTTAAAAAAAACATTTCATGCCCTTTAATGAGTAAACAATAATTCTACGAAAACGATGTGATTGGGGTTTTTTGTCTGAATAATCAGATGGCTTGTTTTTAATGCATGATTTTTGGATAAGGAGTGCTAAGGGTAATACTTTTTGAAATACTATATGTGAGTGCCACAGAACCCATTTGAAAGTGCTGCTCCTTGTGATCTTACACCTCCAGTAGGATAGAGCAATTTCAGCTCTCTCAGAAATGCCATTTGCTCAGACATTGTACAGCAGTACCTTTCTTTTTAAGCTTGTTAGCACCAAGTATCCTTCAAACACACTGGGGATGGTATTTAACGCTTTCCCTCTTACCAAGAATTAAACCCACTTCCTGAAAAGGGAATTACTTTGTCACAGATAATTCATAATAGATCCACATATTTTAATTGAAAAATATGGTAATTTGCAGCACAGAATTACCAGCACCATCAAATATTTCCTGTAAGGATAACTACGATCTTCGAATTAGGAATACATATTTGCTAACAACTCAAAAAACTTATATTTAAATATGTAAAGGAAGATTAATTAGAAGAAACTTTCCTTTTATCATAGTTTAATGAGAGGAATAAGAAATTTCCTTTAATTTAAAAGAAAATCCAATGTGGAAGTACAATTGTGAAGTCTGTGCACAAACACTGCTACAAAAATGTTTCTAGATATTTCCAGTAACTCACTTTATTTCCTTTTCCAAACTTGGCAACTAATTGCTTTGATAGACACTCTCTTGTAATTTGTTCTTTGTCAAAGACTCACAAAACCTACTTTGAATTTTCTCTTAAAGACAAAACCTATCTCTTTTTCCTGATATAATCAGTACCAAAAAAGTATGCTTTACAAATATTTTTAGTTCTAGACTTGGAATTTCTTCAGCATTGTTACTTGACAGTGGATCCTACCATTAGAAGCAAGTGCTGAGCAGAACACAGCTGCAAGCTAAAGGAATCCACTTTGAGGAAATGAAAGTGCCTCCCCAAAGTAACAAAACTGGCTAAGACTTAGCCATCTCAGACATAAACCAGTGTTGCACAGATACTCACCAAGAGCGTATTAACAGACCAAAGCTAGCTGGGAATCTTTGGAACAGGGTGGGCAAGGTACCCAGCCCAGCCCACCCGTCTGCTTCTGTCAGTCACCTTCCACGGTGGATGAGCCATTTCCTAAGTGACATAGAAGAGGGTGTCTTGGGTTACTATTCCTGCATCTGCAGGAAAATGCTGCAGAAATTGTTTTGGGAACATCTTTGGACCAACAGATTCTCTACTCAGGGTGTTCATTAACAAATTAAAGCACTAATACAGTGTCTATGAAGTGCCTTATGTGCAGCAGAGGCTGTTTGTGGAAGTCTGTAGGACAGTTTGAAATTCCCACTTGTAGATCTGCCACAATTAGTCAAATGCTTTGCTGTGAAAACAGTCAGATGTTCAGTCAATCCCCATGCCTTTTGCTGGGCTAATTTCTACAGAGACTAGCAGGGAAGTTCCTGGACCAGTGCTGGAATTTGTATTCTAAGGCAGGTGTCTGACTGGGACATACTGAATATTAGGGGTGATAGGGGTGCATGTACACCAGGATTTTGGTAATATAAACTAAGTGCAAGGCTTGCAAAAGGCCGTATTTGCTGTCCCTATAGGAAAGAAAGACAAACTGAGAACTGACAGTTTCTACTGAGAGGATGCTCTGACACTGGCCACAAATTTGAGTCTGGGGTAGTCACCTCACTGTGGCTTTCCTTCTTCCTGTAGTAGTAGAGTTTAACACCCTTCCAAAGCCTTACTTCAGTATTCTCTCTTAATAGCACTCAGTACAATATACAGTTAATCTGATAAGAGTGCTGCTAGCAGGGGCTGCAAGATCACAAAACTGATAAACAATACAGCAAGGTGTCCTAGTTCAGCAGGTGGGACCAGTTTATCACTGTGTGGGTGTGACCAAAGCTATGTTTTCCACACCCTCTATTCATTTCCCAAGAACTGTTAACAATGGACCATTTGCAGCAGCTGCCCAGGGCACACCCAACTCCTCAGGGTGTGAGCTGGGTGTGAAAGACACCTGTGAGATAAGAGCTGTGATAACTCCCTTCTAGGAGGTCGTTAGCACCTCTGCACCCAGCCTGACGGGGCGTGTCTGCTAATGGGTCATCAGCCTTACAGAGTCAGATCACCCATTGTGTAACTCCCTGCCCCGGGGGAGGTACTGGGTGTTCCCACCTGGACCTGAGGGTACATAATCTTGGGGTTTGAAGACCTTGGGGAACCTCTCATTGGATCTAGAGGAGGACCAGAACCTTGCCAGGAGGAGACCACCACTCTTGACCAGACTGTGACCATCATCTCCACTAACAGGTTTTTTTCACTTCCTTTTGCTTTGGACTTGGGGGAACAACATGGGGCTTAGCAGAGGGGCTAACAAACACCATTATGTTTGTGCCCCAGGGTGCTGGGTTATACTTCTGAGTTTTGTGGGTTAAAACCAATTTCTCTTTGTGCCATTGCATTTATTGTAATGTTGTTATTTAATTGTAACTCTTTTCTGTTGGGTTTGTTTCTCCTGTGGGTTTACCTTTAAACCAGCATACAAGGGAAGGATTAACTTTTTTCCCTACAACACATTGAGTAGCTTAAATTCCACAGAACTCACAAAGACAATATTTTTATTCCCCATCTCATGTTGATAAATGTAGGAAAAAATTAGGAGCTTGATCCAGTATCAGACGAAATCAAGGCTGTCCTTTGCAGTCTTCCTTTTTCTTTTACTCTCAATTCTCAAATAGACAAAATGCTTGCAGCTAAAAATCAAATTGGAGCTGTGAAATGTAACTTTACAGTGAATCGTATTAGAAAGTTAAAGGTTATAAACAGGTCATTGTAATCTTGTTATCCAGGCACTTATTTCCTTACTCTTCAGTTCTAAGTATTGGGTGTAGCTATCTGGCCTGCTTTTTTCCCATTTTCCCTTTTGTCTGTTTTACTGCAGTACTGAGAATAACAACTGCATTTTGTTCAGAATGTATTTTTGGTGAGGTAATTCTGTTTAGTCTTGCTAGATATGAGTTGTCTCTCTTCATGCTTTTGATGGGCAAATATGACTCCTTTGGACATTTTTATTAATTCAACACACTTTTCTTGAGGTAAAATGATATCTATCAATAGTAGCTTGCCTGCACTGCCCTTTACCCCTCAGGCATATTAGCAGCAGGACATGATGGGTTCTCATGTGCTTCCCGTATCAGTTTGATCTTCCACTGCATCACTGTATTAACTTGTGTGTATGTGTTGGTCTTTAGCTGTGTCTATGCAATGTTTTTAAGGTATACTACTGCTTTAGGGGTGACCAAAATATAACTTTCTATAATGCACTGAATCCATTTTCACAAGCCTTAGCAGAGTATTATTTTGCCCAAGATTTCTTACATCTCACTGTGTTTTTCTGTTAGGAATGAACCCATCACTAGAGCAACTAGATTTCAATAATAACATTTTAGCTAAGAAGCCTTTTATTATTGTGAGTTCCAACTGTGTTGTATTCTAATTTTATTGGACAGCAAGAATAACTAGTTGTTAATTGCATCCTTCTCTTTTGATCCCTATTGTTTTTGAAAATTTTGGGCAAGTTCAATAGCAAAGAGGGAAAAAAATGAGAAAAATTAAAAGGTTGTAGAAGAAAAGAAATAAAAAAAAAATAGAAAAGACTGAAGGAAAAACTACAGGAAAATAGAGGTTACTGCTCTTTTCTTGATACTTTTATATGAAATCTCATAGATAGAGCATGACTATTTCCCCTTTCATTCCTGTATCACACCTTCTGCAGTGAGGTACCAATACCATATATTTGTAGCACAGGTTGAGTCCAGTCCTAGCACCAGGATCCCAGATGCCTGAGCCAGCTTTTCTGTGATCTGTCAACCACATGGGGCAAGGCAGAGTCACAACCATTCTGATTTACAGGACTGAATGCCTGCATCCAGCATGGGTGAAAGCCAACAGATGCCCACTGCTGTGGCAAAAGCCAGCGTTGAAATTCAGTGCACTGAAGAAAGCTGAGAATTCAGCTCTTCTGTAAGGTCACAGTAGGGATTATGCCTCACTGTATGTTTGGGGCAGGGCGGTCTCGTGGCGTAAAGGAGAGCACTCCGGACTCTGAATCCCAAGGCCCTGAATTTGAGCCTCAGTGGGGACCGTCCCCTGGCAGTTCAATGCCTCCCTGCCATCCCATCCTGTCACATCTCGGACGCTCAGCAGGGTCAGTACCGGGTGCTGTGACAGTCCCGAGGACTTCACTGCCACCGTCCAAGCTCGCTCGGCCGTGGCAGATGGACTTAGGTCTTAAATGGTGGGGCCAGTTCTGCGCATGCTGTGCCTCACCTAAAACATCCACTGTGCAGGCTGGAAGGGCACACCCACATGGGGAGAGCCCTGCCCAAATCTGCATTCACGAAGTTTGGCCATACATATATATTTGGGGCAGGAGTTTCACATGCACTCGGCTCCATTTAATTTCCATGTGGGATCACCCTTTTACTGCATTCATTTGCAGCAGATGCCTGATACTGAATGTTTTGGGAGCGTCACCTGGAAACATTTCCTCAGGTTCATTCTACTATCTGAAGTGAAAAGCAGGCAGCATTGTGTGTGTCTGAAGATGCCTGTGCTGGCTGCAATGCAGAGCATTTCACCTCCCCGGGATTAGGCTCTGAGTGCATTGTGAAGAACAGCTGGGCAGCTAAGAGAGGCTTTTTTGACTGTTGTTCTCTTTGCCACATTCCTAGCTGGACAGATGGCAACCATGTTGTCAGTCTCAGCAGATGCAACCAGGACTTCAGTATGCAGGGGAACTGAACTACCTTCATTTGCCTTAGAATTAATTCCTGCAGCTCGAGATTTTAGGCATGCTGTAAAGTGTGGAGGTTCCTTCAGTGCATAAACAGCACACTGCTATAAGAGTGCCTTCTAAAGAACATAAAATTCACTAGGAAGAAAAAGAAAACATTGATGTGTTTAGGTTTCCACAGACATGCAGCTCATAATTCCCATGGATTTGGGGGATTTTTAAAATCACAAAATACAGTAATTTCTGCATTTTGCAAATGGCTGGGGGAGATACGTTCAAGAGTGCTGGAAACGACAGTTTGCTGAGGTTTTGCTTCTGTAATGAAGTCAAAGCTGTTGGTATATTCCAGTGTTCAGAATGTTTTTATAGATTCTAGGCCTAATTTGTTTTCTGACAATACAATGGTGGGATACTTCGCTCCTGGTATCCTTTCATTTCTTCAGTTGTACATGTAGCTCAGTGTGCTGCCTCTCTTTTCTTTGCTCTTTCTTATTTATTTTCTCTTTTGTGATTCATGTTGCCCAGTATTCTGGTGGAGATGCGAATTTCCATTTGTTCTGTCATGTGAAGACTGACTGTACTATCTTTCTTTGTTCACTCCTCCTACTCATTCATCCCCAAATTGCTGATATCTGAATGTATTCAGGTATCTTCTTGTCTAAAGCCTCAATAAAAATGCATTATATTTAGTTGATAAGGCCAGTCTTTAACTCTAGTTTGAACTGCAGCTTAACTACATTTAACACTAAGATAAATTTTAAGTAAAGAGTTTTTGAGGTCCAAAATAAAAAACAAAGCATTCTTCAATTTCTCATGGAATGAATCCTTATCCCTTCCAAAATCAGCTGGGTTTAATCAATGTACTTTTCTATCAATAAAGTCAAAAGTATTTTGATCCTTTTAATGTCATATTAAAAAATTTCCTTCAGAAAAGCTGTTTCAAGGAATACACGATGGGGTTTTGGTCCTATTTAAAGTGTCCTATTAGGACCTATTCCTGGCTGAAACAGTTAAATCATAAACTCTAATTTCAAGAAGCATCTGTTTTGTTTTATAAACAACATTTTGCAAGTATTTATTGTTTGACAGATTTTGATTATTATGAGAATATAATTTCTTCCTGAAAAGACATTTTGACAGAAACCTTTAATCAGCTCTGTTGGGAACCCAAATGATTAAGACATTGCTTAACACACCAGTAAGCAAGATCAGCACTCCCAGGCTCAGAGCCTGTACCAAGAGGACAGAAAACATCCTTACTGAGACAAGGACAATTTCTTTAGTATTCTCTTTTACTTTTCTCTAGCATTCAGGCTCTGCAGGTAACTGTGTCAAAAAGAAACTTCAGAAGTATTTTTTGAACTTACACTGTCAAAGAGATGGCAGACTGTGTCACAACCTTCTAACCAGGTCATCTTCACAGCTGCTCATACCAGGCTGCCAGCTGATAAAAGCTGTTTTTCTCATGTTGTCTCCAGGAAACAAAAAATCAGAACAAGATTTTTTTCTCTCCCAATTAAAAATAATTTTAACAAAATTAAAAATGGAGGCTACTGAATCACATGCAAATATATACATAATTTTACACTTATTACTTGTTTTCCTTTTATGATTTTTTCAGTGTTATACTGTAAATAACGAGATTTTATGTTATCATGATTGACTAAATTAAGTATTTGGGTAATTTTGGAAACACTTATAAATTGTGTAAGGGCTGTGTATAATTTTGATGCTTATTTCAACTACTGAATTGGCAGAAGGGTTGTGTTTCACTATGGGACTTACACTTTCTAGGAGAGTTTACCATAGCAAGCAACCTCATTATCCTCTTAATGCTTGGGTATTCTCATTTTCTTACTACTACTGTAAACTCTGTAAAAGAATTGAGCACCTCTGTGTCTTTACAATGCTGTGCCATGGCTTCACCAAGGCAATCCAGGACTGAACTGTATTCTCAGCTACCTCTTCAAAATGTGACATTTCCTTCAACAGAGCTCAGTTCAGCTAAGGAGAAAAACAACTTATCCATAGTATATCAGGAAGCTTCTACACAACTGTAACAATGCCAGCAGAGAGACTTAATTGCACGTGCCTAGGCATTTTCTGTCTTTGTAGTAATAGTTTAAATCTAGTTTGAAGCAAACCATTATAACATACTACTGTGATTAGTGCCTTTAAATTATTTTGACATGAAGACAGAATAAGTCACCTATTAGAATTTACTCTTCCCTAAAAAAATGTGAAGTACTTTCATGTTGGACTACTTGCCAGGTGAGGACCCATGTTCAGTGAAAGGCTGCACCTTCTACAGCCTCCCATCAAAGAATCATTAAAAAAATAATAATTGTGTTCAAAGTGTGAGCTCATGGTATTTTGAACACTGCACAGCATGTTTTCAAGTTTTCTCTTTCATCCAGTCCTCCAGGTTTTGATATATTATTTATTGAGAAAATTCTCATTTCAGTAATGTTGGATTTCAGAGTCTGTTTTCTGCCTTGTTCTTGCTGCTGCAGCATCCCAATAAAAGATGGACTCAAGCTTTTAAGGAAGTTGAACTGAAATTGTAGTGTTGATAAACAAGCTCTGCACAAGAAGCAGTCTCCCATAAACAGCAGGATTCTGCTACTGCTTCAGATTTAGTCTTCCAGCTCTGAGTGGTCAGGCTATGGGAAAACTCGTGAGGATGTTGAAGACCACAATGAGGTCTGCCCTCAGTCTCCTCTTCTCCAGGCTGGACAAACTGAGTGATCTCAGCTGTTCCTCACAAGGCTTTCCCTCCAGACCCATCACCATCCTCGTTGCCCTCCACTGAATGCTCTCTGATAGCTTACTGTGTATTTTTATATTGTGGTGCCCAAAACTGCACACAGACCCAAGCTGAGGCTGCACCAGGGCAGAGCATAGTGGGGACAATCACCTCCTTTGACTGGCTGGCAATGCATTATTTACCTTAAAAGTACAAATAATTTTTACTTTGAAAATAAAAATATAAAAATATAATTTACTTTAAAAATATAATTTAGCATTTTTTAACTGCTCTGAGTATTTAGAAGGCCTTTTGAATCATTACTAGGTAAGAGAAACACATGAAAAAATCCTCTGGTGGATTTAGAATATAGATGCAGAAGGTAGCAAGTCACTGGTTTAAAAAAAAATTCTGGCAAACCCCAGTATCTTTGTCTCAATGGCTGCAGCAGTAGTATTTTTAATGTGCTCTATTTGTTCTTTAGCTTTTAGTATTGGCATTATACTCTATAAGTGACACTAATAATTCACAACAGAGATTAACCTACAACTTACATATTATGGATTTACTTTGGGACTATTCCCCTTATGAATTTTGTCATGTTCATCTGTCGCTGCTTGATTGTATTCCTTTATTTCTCAGTTTATTGTTTTTTCCACCATCCATTCTGATTTCTGTATTTCTTTTGATGATATTTTTGTGCACTAAAAAGCTCAGAGATACAGAGTATAAGGATTCCATCATCTCCAGTTTACTAGAAACCCTGACCTGAAATACTAAGTATCTGTTAGATGAGTGCTAGTTCTGCCTAGAGGATACGTTAAGAGCTCTGCATGAGTAAAAATGTTTTCAACTGATCCATATACTGCATACTCATTTGGAAGTTATTTATAGATGTGCTGTGCTGCTTCCATTTTCTATCCCTTTATCTCTCTCTCGAGATTAGTATTGCTTTCTGCCGCTTTCTCAATCTGAGTATTTCTGTCATTGTAATTCTGATACTCTGATGCATTATTGTTCTACCTGCTTTATTTAACACAAGTGATTAATCGAACTTCATACATTTGGGCAGAAGGAAGAAAAATGCTACAAATAGATTCAGTTGCTGTCACATCAGAAACAGACAGATAGTGTGCTACAGCTCTACCCAGGCCAGAAAGAAGTTGTATTCATTGTGCACTCCCAAATGTTTGGGGAAGATGACACAGCTTTGTGGTGAGTTAACCGCAGATAATCTCAGGTTCGCTTTTCCTTTTCTTTGTCAAGACGTGATGCTGTAATTCAGCTGTAGCTATACAGTCACCCTTTTATTTGAGTGCAGCCTCCCACTGAAGTGTGATTCCCATCTCCCCCTTCAATCGTGGCCAGCCCTGCACCACCAGGGCAGTGGTCTGGCACAGCCAGACAATGAACTACATCATGGACTAATCTGCCTAAAAACTAACCTAGAGAAAAATTAAAAAAAAAAAAATCAGTTGGCTCAGTCAGACTCACTGCAGTGACATGCAGTTCTGTGGAGAGAAAGTGTGATCATGCTTTTCAGGAGCTGCCCAAATATATCTTGCCCTAAAACAGCCATGGAATTACAGTGACAATTAGGCAGCAGACCTGTGGGGCAGAGGAAAAACCCCTATTGACTGTTTGAGCTGGAGGGTCAAGGCTCCCCTTTTCACAAGTTCACCTGTCTCCATGTTAACTCAGGAAATTGTCAAGAAACAGTGGACTTGCATGAAAGAGTTATTTGCATTACAGTCA
Organism: Sakesphorus luctuosus; assembly: GCA_013396695.1. Classification (NCBI taxonomy): domain Eukaryota; kingdom Metazoa; phylum Chordata; class Aves; order Passeriformes; family Thamnophilidae; genus Sakesphorus; species Sakesphorus luctuosus. Next base: position 2,062,783 of record VWZD01009771.1, read on the forward strand.
TCAAAACACATTTTCCAACACAATACTGTGAAAATCCCAAATTTTTTTTACTTAAAAAATTATTCAGCATCCCTTAGGTCAGCAGAGAAATACCATCATAACATAAAAGAAAATCTGTCCCAAAATATTTAATATGTAGGAGAAGGGGTACTAAATTAATCTTAGCTTACAATAACAAATTGTTTCAGCAAAACTACATGGGGGAAGGAATTTGGCTGAGTTCTTGAAACAGTGGGAGGGGAAATGAGCTGCTGGAGGTTAAAAGGAATTGGTTTCTGGGGCTCTTGAGATGTCATGCCAGCCCTGTGAGTTGTACACTGTGCACTGCTTTTCAGACTGGATAGTCTGTTTGCAGAGAGAATAAAATGCTCAATGACTGTATCTACTCATTTTCTTCTGAACAAGAAAAAAATCCTTGCAAGATCCCACATTGCCCACAGGACTTGAAAGTGGCAGCAATATGCAGTGCATTAGAATAACAAAATAATAATAAATAAACATTTTATGATTTGCAGATCTATGCTTTCAAAAAAGCTGTACACAACTCTAAGAAATGAAAAGAAACCCACATAAAGTTGGCCAGTTCAAAATGTATTCTTGGCAACAGAAACTTTGAAAGATGCAGTGTATTTGGCATCATTTGTATCTGTTGGCTTTTATTAGTTCTAATATAAGCATTTCAGACAAAGACAGGATGTTTTCTTAGCTCTCTTGGAATGCTGGCATTAAATCATCCATACTAGAGGGATACTTGTCCAAGGGTCGCACAATCTCCTCTGTAAATCCTTTGGAGAAAGAACAAAGATAACACTAAATCTGCTGGGAAAATTGTCTACCTTAGGAACAGAAGCACCAGCCTAATTCTGTTCTTGGGAACCCAAAAGCAATGAGAACTCAGAAAAAAAAAGAGATTAATATCTAGGTAACTAGAAGGGTAAAAGGACCAGGAAAAATAAGGAATATTAAGGAATGGTAATGCAATGTCACTCTTGGGGGAAGAATTTCAGAATGGGGTCCTACAGAATATTTCTGGATATCAGTCTAAACAGTGGGAATAGAAACATGCAAATTTTTAATCTTGTGATATATTTGAGCATTTTAGTTTATTATTTACATTTTATAGTATTATTTTCTAGTTACATATGTAAATCAAGCCTATATAATGAATTTTAATAGCTTTAAATATTTTCATTTTAGTAATATTTTTGAAATTCTTGTATGCATTGCAATACTTCATTACATTAATGTTAACAGAAGCACAAGTGCCAGATTCTGCTCCAAGTAATGCTGGAATCATGCAGTTCACTGGATGGAGTTATTTCAGTTGCAACAGGATCACTGAAAGTAAAACTATGTCATGTTTTCTTGCATATTCTTGCCATATTCAGTTGAAAATACTTCAAATACTACATAGGCTGTGTGGATTCTTTTTCACCATAACAAAGATTAAGATTCTGTACAAGTACTCAGGTTCCAGGGGAGAAAAACATTCAAAATCATGTAAATATTTTGTTAAGGACAAAATTAAATAAACATTCCCTACCATAAATAACTTGTTTTCCCACTATTTATATATCAGTAACTGACCCATGCAAGAACTTCTACAATAAAAAAATTTCAGGATTTGCTCACAAATGTTTTGAAATTAACTAGTAATTTTATTCCTTTTATCACCTGCTGTCAAAAGTATTTACAGAAACTGCCTTAACAGGAACTAGGTATTATGTATTACAATTCACGGGAATGACTAAAGAATTTCTCACACCAGTGTCTTAAACGTAACACTTTATTAGCAAAATATAGTAATACACAGAAAGATTTGTAGACATCTGAAAGGAAGTCTCACCTCTGTTCTTGGTGTGTTTTACTTTGCTTGAAATGCCAGGTTAAAATTTCCCCAAAGCAAAACTGCAGCTGCTCTGGCAGCAGGGAGGGCAGGGCTGCTCCACTCCTCTGTGGGCAGCCTTGTGCCCAAGAAAAAGGGGCAGAAGAGCAACCAAAAGCTCCCACTTCCATAGCAATGGCTTACATTTCTTGCTCTATGTGCTTTTGCACAGTTGGTTATAGTCGGAAGTGCAGATTTCTCTTCAGGATATGTTTTGAAGCAACTTTAATGATGGTACTTTTTGTTTGGATGCACATCCAGTTTCTGTTATTGGAACAACTTGATACGATTTGGTTTTCAAATTAACAGCATGTAGCATTATATATTTCCTAACAACTTGACTAGGAGAATACAGAAATGCAGAGAGCTATTTCCAGTGACAGAAAATAGGCACTCTTTTTCAGTTAATTTACAAGACTCCCTTGTTTGCTAATACCTTTATGCACATATTTATTTTTTTAATTATTACTGTATTTCATTTTGATATAATGAATAATTATAAACCCATTGCTCAGGTTAAAACACTGCATCCAAATAATTTTTGCTTGTCTTTTTTCAATACTTCAATAGTATGTCTAGAATTGTTCTCACTGTTTTCCTAGAAGTACTGCATTCTAGTCATTTTAGTAATGATTTAAGAGGGGCTTTCAGTAAAAACTTTCAAGTAAGAATGTTTTGAGAGTAGACAATATTCTTGCTTTCTATGTGAAGAGCTTTGGGATTCCTTGTCTTATCCTTCATCTTCCAAACCTAAAATATTAGTTTTCATGGGCTAAGACTTTTTGTTTCCTCAGCTTTGTTAATATTATCCTGTGGAAACCTCTCCCTGCCCCCATTTTACCTCTGTTTCATTCATCAAGGGAAAAAAATGTTCCCTACCTTTATGGAATGACAGGATGATTACAGCCATTTCCAGTAGCTTACACAGTAACAAGATTATCTATAAATGGCACAAACTTACATTTCTGTAATAACTGGAAAAATGGAGGAGGAATAGAATTTATCCCTAAGTCTACTTCCTCCAGTATTTTTGCATTTGGTCTGTAAAGCTGATTTACTGATCTGTTTTCTGCCACTGCTGCTCCTGTTTTGAGATGTCTACCAAAAAGGGAGGGGAAAAAGAAAAATTAAAGACAGAGAATCTAGAACCAAACCTCAATAAATCAATTATCTAACCCTAAATATAAGGGGGTTTACATACCCAGTCTGCCCTACCTAGAAAAGTTACATTTAGTTACAGTACTTTAATTTGGTTTTGTGTTTGTGTTCTGTCTATGCACTTGCATTGGAATTTGAGAACCTTTGCATTATGTGCTGCAACAATTTGCTGCCTATTAAAAAAAACAAGTTGCCTCTATACAAGTTTCCTAAGTAATACTACCTTTCTCAGCCTCTCTATATGATTACATAAAATATTGGCATAAACTTTTTTAGGAAGAAATCAGTAATGAAATGAAAAATTAACAATTGCCTCAAAAAATGATATTGGAGTGACTGTTCATTTAAGAGGTGCCCCTGTGAGTTCATCATCCTCCTTTTCCTTTTTTCTTTTCTTTAAAAACTCATTATTGAAACTGGAAGCAGTGCGTTAATTATCTTGAAAGATCAGAGGCAGTAATGAGTTTTCAAAAAGGTATTTTTTCATATACATCATACCTGTAAGCTTTCCTTTGAACAGACAGACATAATCTGGGATTATTGTTGTTCACAAAAAATCCATGTGGCTTTTCACTTAAGCTCTGCCAGGAGTGCCCTTGACCACAGAGCTGATCAGACTTAACATACAATTTGCTTCACAGTAACACACTGCCTTTTACAGTCACAGAAATACTGCAACTGTAGTTTTAATCTTTCACTTGAAGTTAATTTTTAAAATAAGAAAATATAAATGATGAAATGTACGATGGAGTTAGTAACTTCCTTAGGAAAACTTAATATCATCAATGTTTTCTGAAAGTTGTATCTCAATTATTCATAGACACCTATAAGAAAACAAACATTTTAGTAATAAATATGGGCTTAGGTACACTTGGCATACTAAAAGATTTTTTTTAAGTAGGGCTATTACTCTTCTCTATTTTTATCCTTATTTTACTGTCAAGCTTATGCCAACATCATTAAATCTCTCCTTGCACCACCCTTCACAAGATATTTGCCGCATCAGGTCTTTGCTATATAAGATATCTCTGGCAAAGCAAATAAAATCTGAAACTCATTCACAGTTTTTCTTGATACCTGGGTTCCTTCAGCAATAAGAGGTCAAACACAGAATGAAGTTTGCAGGTACATCTGCTTTGCCTTCTGCTAACGGTAAATGAAGAGATGCTGTGTTAGCCTTAACTATTGCAGATGATTTTTACTATCTTGTTTCCCTCTTGAAAATATGTTGCCTCATGCTCCACACTTTTTATCACCATTTCCATTACAAAAAGCTATAGTGGTTGCAGGTTTTGCTCTTAATATGATGTCAACTACACAGGACGTCTGTCCCTCACCTGAGCAGGCTTGGGGATCTCGGAACAGCAACTTAGACACGCAGAAGTACCTTCTAGAATTTCTGCTTCCCTATAAAGACATCAGAGTCTGGAAACCAGTATTTTCCAGGTTTCTCTTACCATCTACATCCTAATGAACTGGAGAGCAGATTCTGGCACCCATTTTAAACATGACATCTCAAAGAACAATTACCATTGGAGTAGGTATCTTCTTTTTTTTCCCCCCTGTGTGCTACTGTATCCTCCTGTAAGCAAGTAAATGGTTAGCGGAGAGCTCATATTCTCTTCAGAGTGTGTCTTCTGGCTGTATCTGCCAAACTGGAGTCTGCTCTCCAAAATGGACTTTGGGGTCTAAAGTGCCTTTTCGTTAAAAAAATGGTTCTCCTGGATTCCCCTCATATTCTGCTCAAACCTGCTGCTTTTACTGGGTCCCACAGTGTCAGGCAGGAATAAAAGAGCACACAAAGTCACCCCAAAGCTTCCAATGCCTCTTTAACAGAGCATACTCCCCCATCACATCTGCTAGACAGCTGTATTTAAATGACTGCAGTATCACTGCAGAGTCTCAGGAGAGTAATTTCTTACTTGCAATTTCAATATTCATGGTATTTTTTCCTTCTTTTGCTATGTCTGGTGCTTGACATACACAACAGACCTCCAGTGCTAATATGGGATACCAAGCTGCTCCTTCCTCCAGAGGTTCTATTGCAAGGCAGGACCCCAGTGTTTCTTCTCTGGAGACCTGCTGTTAGGTCCTTATCTGAAGTGATGTTTGGAGATGTGTCTATATTCTGTGTAGTTCTTTTTCTTACTATTGATCTTCAGCATTGAACTTGTCAGTTTGGATCGGTGTGATGCTCCTGCTGCCTTTTTCCATCATCTTTTCAGTCTTCGGGCCTGGCTGTGTATGTTTGTCTGAGAAAACTTTGTTCAAATGTCTTCACATTGAGCAATGGCACAGTAAAATTTGAGACAACTATTTCTGGACATAGGCTTGAGAGAAAAGAAAATTGAGCATCTATATGAAAAAACTCTATTCTCCAATTTGAATGAATAACAAAAATAACTATCTTGGATTGGCATGGATCACATCCAAACTGTTCAGCATTACTTGCAGCAGTCAGAGCAGACTAACTGCTTGATTGTATTTCACTTCTTCTGTTACTGCAGGTCATTGGCACTGCACATCAATGGAGTTGTGGGTTAGATATTACTGGGTTTGATCAAACTGTGTCTGGTGGCAGATGATTTACATAAAATACTGTGACCTTGTATTCATTAAAACAACTAACACTTCATCTCCAGACACATGCATGACCTTGCAGCTAATTTTAGTTGGTATTAGATGTGCTCTGAATGTCCCCCCAAAAATGTGTATGTACAAATCTCTCAGCTCTTATACTTCTGGCATTTGCAATTGCTAAATCTTGTTCTGATTCTAGTCAATCAACCAGGAGAATCTCAACTAGCATGTCAGATAAAATGGCATATAGGAAAAAGATGTTTCTGGAGATCATGCTCCTTAGTATATTGTATGACTAGTTTATATTCTATTTCTTCACCCTAGAAATTACACCTTCAGCCAAAAGAGAATATATGTCCATATGTCTGTCATGTTTGATTCTCAATTTTGAGCTACAATGATTTGATAGATCAGTTTTGTGCAACCAGTGGTTTTGTATTTCTTACTGGCATGCTTCAAGTATACATTTTGAATCTGCTATACATTAGTTGTAAACCCTTTCATTTTTTATTTTGCTGTTTTAGCACTCTAGTAATTTTAAGATTTAGAAATAATCTCTGCCAAAGTTTTGCCACATTTGGCACATGCCAAAACAGCAGTCTATGTAAGTTCTGAAGACTTCTTGCCCACACCCAAAGCCATGCTATTAAATGGATAAGAAAATAGTAAGGATTAAGATGAAGAATTATGCAGAAGACTGTGAATCTTAAAGCAGCCACCTTCAGTTAATTCCCATCCTCTGGTGCTCTGGCAGAGTGCTGACATTCCTGATAAGCTCTGTAAAACATTGCCCTCTTCCCAATTCTTCAGATGAGTCACAGCATTGCAGTGGGAACTTTGTCCCATAGCCAGAGCAGCAGATGGAAATGGGTGGAGAAGCTTAAGCTCTTCCCAGCAAAATCCTTGCACCTGTAGGCTCTGCCCTGCCTGTGTTAGAGCACAGGAAACCACACAGGCATGCCCATTAGCATGGGTTAACTAAGCCATTTGTTTACCCTCCTGATATATGCCAGGAATTGTTGGGACAGCTGATCCCCAACTTGCTTCTCTCTAAAGCCAACTTTGCCCAATCCAGCAGCACGTAAGGAACCAGCTGTGTAGAAGCATCTAAACTTAAATATATTCCATTACTAGTGACTACCAGGTTCTTTTTGTTTGACAGCCTTCTTCGTCAAGGTGCCAGGAGTTTTGAGGGAAACTAGGCCTCGTTATATTAAATACTGTGCTAATGTACTTAAATTTGCATTAATAATCTGAAGCTAATGGTATGCTGGGCCAGAAACTTAATTTTACAAGATAAAGACTTGACTATTCCAAAACACTGAAGTCATTCACTGGATACAGAACAAATCTCATTCTCTTAAGTTAGAATTTACGTGATATTAAATATATTCTGACAGCACAGTGATAAAGAAGATTACAAGAAAATAGTGTGCAGAGCTGTACCAGTTGCATCCATCTTCCTATTACTTTGGGGAAGTTTTTTTTTCCCCCCACTGAAGCCTTGAATTTAAAGAACCTCTCACAAAATGCAAGTAAAAGGACAGGGGTTGAAATTTAATAGCTCATATTTGTTACTATTAAGAAGCTCCTGATGTCCTCGGTCATAACAAATTGGTTGGATCTATTATGCATCATCAGATAAGAATTCAGGCAGATTATATGAAAGAAACAGACTAAATTAGTAGCTGGAATAATATTAATTCACAGACACTGGTTTAATTGTTTTTTTTTGTGTAGTAGATCTCCACACAGTATAATCTTGACTCATTAATACAAATAAAATACCATGCTATGACCCCCAAAATGTACAGCAAGTTTAGCCAAGTGCCCTTACAAACAGCAGAGATGTCAGGTGCCAGTGTAAACAGCATTGCCAAATCCCTGGGTTTCCTTTATCTTTGGCTGGGTTTTGACCATGGGCTGTTATTGCCAGGCCAAGGACAGATAGCTGTAATTTGTGCTTCTTCACAGCTACCCGCAGTTTTGTGAACTGGAAAATTGCTGACTGGATGGCATCCAGCAGCTGCCCAGGGCAGTGTTAGAATAGGCAGAACCTGGGCCAGGTAATCATTATCTGAGCCCCTGCCGCTCAGGCAGCTCTCGGACACTCTGCTGACCCGCCCAGGGCATGGAAAAGCAGCATTTCTGACGGAGATGCTCAGTGCTGCTCCCTCCCAGACCTGAATGAGCTGGCAGGGCTTATGCCAAGCACTCAGTCATTGGTAAAGCGCACAGTAAAGGATCCTGAATGGAAGTGAATACATGAACACAAGAATTGGCAGGAGTCATGGTTTAGGCCTGATAGTTTTGTTTCTTTGCCCCTGCTTCCTACAGTCAATATTTTCTTTCAACTCCTATCATGCTTTTGAATGCTTATACTGTATTTATTGTCAGCGTTATAAAGGTTACTTTTATGTATTGCTGTCCCTTTTGTTCATGTTCCAGCCTACTACAGGGAACACCAAGTTTTCTTCCTAAAGTCTTTGGGCTAGAGAAAGCTGCAGCTGCCTCAAATGCAGTGTCTTCAGCCCTCCTGGTAAATTCCTGTTGTGCTTCTCTGTAGCATCCCAGCTATGAGCACATCAAGGGATTTAGGGCAAGTGAAAAGGCACAGAGAGCTGAAAGTTAGTTTCTTTTGAGGCTGAACCATTGTCACCTCAACTTGTACTGAAGCTTATATTATACCATTAAACATGTACTAGCTGGCACTAGTACTTTCTATTAATTAAATGGATTGCAAAGAGAAAATCTGGAGATTGAGGCACTTTAGACTTGATGGAATTGTATGTATACAGCAGGAGTTGTAACTCCTTTCCTTAGGCATAAGATTTGAAAATAACTTTCCACAAAATGAACCATACAAAGGGGAACACAGAACTTATTTTTTTGCTTGCATGTATTTGTTTTTAAAAGTAGTTGTATTAACAAAGGATCACTGGAGACATTCACTGTCTCTAAATCTCTAGTTTTAGGAAGCTGTTCAGATGATCTTATAAAACATTAAGCATTACTTGTGATGTTGGATCACTATATTTTAATAAAACAGCTCAACCCTTCTTTCTTCTCTCCTCTGCTTCCCTGCTCCTGGAAGTGTTTTTCTACTTCACCTTTGCCTCTAGTATTACATTATTTATATAAATAATTTACATTGACTAAGTTCATGGCATTTGACTTCCCCAGGAAATTACATTCCTATTAAAAAAGAAATAAATTCAGTTCCCTCAACAAGACAGAAAATGTGCAAGTGCAGCCAAGGTGGAGATGTCTTCCTGATCTTGTCTCTCCAGGTGAAGTTGGACCTTCCAACTGAGTTGCAGTGTTTGGGTCTCAACACGTGGGTTGCTGCCTGCACACAGACCCTCACTGTAAGGACTAAGCTTTGCCTGGAAAACCTGGGCTAATGGAAAACCTGTATGTGTTTGATCATGAAATAAATGCAGGTTCAAACTCAGGTAAAATCTTACACAATCCTCTAACAAACCTGGATGGATTTAAATCAAATTTGATTAGATAAATTTTAAACTGTTTCTGATTCCTGTTCCTGATTGTTCCCCTTCCAAAAAGATATGTGTGAACAAATCTGGCAGATTTTTTCTGACAGTTATGTGGTTTAAATCAGTATCATGTAAACCCTGTAGGGTAATTATTCTATTGGAAGTACTCAGAAACCTGAGTTCAACATACATGAAAAGATGAACACCTCTATTTGCAAAAATTAACTTACTATTTCAGAACTATAACATTACATCACAGTTAAGATGTGAAAAATAATCTGCTTAAAAACATAGTCCAAAACTTACAGACATCAGTAAATCTCTGTAAAAAAAGTACTTATACACACTATTCTGACAACAGCATGCTGTATTTTCAGACTCCTTTAACACATGAAGACCAGTAAGCAGAAAATTTAATCATATAATTACATATATTTAATCATTTAATGTAGCAAAATGACAGAATTTTACTGAAACGTTATTACAGCTTTTAATGTTAAATTGCTTATTGAATGGACCAATTTTGACCTTTAGCCAAAGATAGTGATCCATAAAAACAAATGAATAAGAACTTTAGGTAGTGCGATTTGTGATAGCTGCTACAAGGTCAGCCGAGCTTTGAAAGTTTATCACTCCTGTCTACTGAAATTAATTCAAGACATCTCTTTGGATTCCAGATGCACCAAGAGACCGAGTGTAAATGAAGTAATAACTGCATTAATAATTTTAAATTTTAGTTAAAGAGTTTTTAGTATTTTTTTAAAAATTAGTAATTTTTATTGTTTTTCTAAACACTAAAGTTACTCCTGGGTTTTGTATTATAAACCCATAATCTGTTGTTCATAAATTGTTTATACAGTAAACCAGTTATAAGATAAATTTTTTGCTGTATTTTGTATGTATCACTTCCCTAGAAAGAACACAGAGAAAACTGCACAAATTTTTACTGTATCATTTTAAAGCACAGACCATTTTATCTCTGGTGGGGGTTTTTTTGGAGGTTTGTTTTGTTGGGGGGTCTTTGGTTTTGTTTCTTTTTGGTTATAAGAAAAGCTCCTTTAGGAGTTAGTTTTGTGGGGTTTAGTTTTGATATTATCAGCCATATCAAGTCATGCTGGTGATTCCCTCCATTTGACATGCATATTTAACCTTTGGGATTTACAGATGAGTCCAAACTCTGCAGTTTAGATTTTACCTCCCAATAACGGTCCTGGTTTGTGCAATTCCAGATGATTTTCCTGAAGGACTGTCCAGCCAAAGATTACACATTCCTGCCCTTCATCCTTTACAAGAAACAATTTATTAGATAATTCTAGTAAATTTTATTTATTTATATTTTATTTATTCATTTTCATAAACTGAAGATCAGGCTGCATATTCTGTCTATTTGTTTTTTCAAGATTATGGTTCTTTAAACCTATCTGTGTTTCTAATCAAGTAACTTTCAGTACAAAGAATAGAAAACATGTTCCATGTATGGAATTGCACAGTAAATTTCATTTTTACATTTTCTACTTAATTGTTATTTTATGTATGGAAAACTTGACAAAATGGCTATCAATAAATGGTTAGTTAGGGAGATGATACCCGCTTATAAAGGGCACTTGCCCATGATGTCTCTGTAGTCCTATGAAGTCTTTCATCAATATGAAGCAAAATTAATCAGTTTAAAAATGAATAGCAGTGTCACACTGGAGACCATAATGAATTTCACAGCTGAGCACCATTTCTGTATTTCAAAGAAAGGTCAAAAACACTTAGGGTATTCTCAACCAGACTGCGATCTCATTTATATATAATGAGTCTCAAAAGGTTATGACTTCACATTCACGATGCTGTCATTACAATCTGTATATTCTTCCTCTTGGTCCCAAGACCTATACATTCTCCTAATGGAGTCAGTAGATATATATATATTACTTAGAAAGTAATTTTGATTCCTCTGCATTTAAGAGATAATATGGGCTATTGGTGTTAACAATTCACTGTCTTTTGCCTCTGGGATACATGTGTCTGTAGCGTACAAGCAGCATGCACAGACATGCTGTTCGTATTACAGAAAAGCTTTCCTAGATTTAGAAACCATCAATAGGAAATTCTGAGATGAGGGTGTACCTCTGTGCTGCTATTCATTTGTCTCCGTCATCTAAACAATATTCAAAGGCAAATTCAGATGTATTTCTAGTTCTAAACAGAACTTCTGTCATAGTTCAGACACAAGCTGCACTTGTGATTTCCTTACCTTTTAAATTTCCTGCTCCGGGACAATTTACACTCTGTGATCCAGCTGAAATCCATAACTTTTAGGGTACCCTGTCCTTGCTGTACCGCTATGCTAACACAGACACCTGTTACTGCAGTCTCCTCTGAGTGCCAAGGTGTGCAACATGTTGACTTCGGCATGGGAGCAACTTACTATCATCTGCTCTCCAACAGCCTCCTCTGGCACCCGAAAGCCACCTTGTATCAACTGCCCTGGTGGTGCTGCATATTCAAACAATGCACAACTGGGGATGACTCTGATACTTAAACAAACCTGATGCGCAGGTTACGTGCACTGACCCTGTCATGACATTGTTGCCTGAACTGCTACCATTTTTGGTGTCTCCTGTGAAGCATCACTAAACATGAAAATCCACTGCATTTTGATATTTTAAAGAAACATAAACATCTGGCTTCAGAATTGAGACTGGTGCAACGGTTAAAGTAAGACTTGGTGGAAAAAGTGAAGACTGAATAATTTCTCTTGAGAGGTAAAAGTACAGTAATTGCAAGGCATATAAGGACAGAGAATAACAGGTAGATGTTTTTGCATTTTGGTCTTGTTTTACAGCTAGCACAGTGGAGTTTTTCCATATGGGAAATACATTGCAGTGTATTTTTTGGATAAAATATGCGGAAAGTAGACTAGTAGTAAAGCTGCCAGTAATATTTCTACAGGTGAATCTTAAAACTGCAGGCTTTCTACAGTGACATTTGTTTTTCATTCCACAGACAAAGCAAGGCTGTGCTAAATGAAATAAGGTATAATTACATGAAAAATTAAGATGTATCAGGACACTCTGACATACACATGCTATAAAATGTGGATATTATCAGAAAATTACCACTTCACTAAAGAAAACCATTAAGGATTCAGAGCACAAGTTCTTATTTTACTGGCTAAGATCCTTTTAGCATTTTCACTACTTTTAAATCTCATGTTTTTTACAAAACATGTAGTTGCCAGGTTAATATAAGGGAGCACAGTAATCAGTTATACATAACTGGCATGTCAGTGTTCCAAGTAGCAGTTTATCATGAATTACTTCTAGAAAATGTAATTTAAATGAGTAATCTCTTTCTCTTATGTCAGAAGGAAATTCAGACTGATTCCAATTTTTCCTTTCATACTTTTTACAATTATTTTCATGAAGAAAAATTCACACCACTATAACCCAGTATGAAAAGACAGCATTTATTGACTAGATGGTCATGTACATTATCTAATACTTGAGAGTTAGCAAAATGTCTAAAAAAATGGTAGAGTTTTGTGTCCTATATCTTTCTCAAGATGAATGAGGCAGGCAAATATTTCAGACTTGGGACTATTACCGACTTGTCTGCCTGAGGTTATTCTTCGTCTGTGGCCTCATTGAACTGTTCTTTTCCAAAACACTCCATCTTATTTCCTAATTTCTTGAGTGATATTGTGACGCAGTGATCCCAGTAAGGATTTTTTTCAGATGAACAAGGTTTAAATCAGGTATCTGGGCAACACCATGATTTTTGTTTAATTGACTACCTTGAAATCTGTGTATCTAAGTTCTCAACCCAGTTTTGATTTTTGAAGCAACTAAATTCATGCCACACTGCATAGCTTATCAACGAGCTTCCTTGCTGCAGAACAAGCAATTCCTCAGAGTTAGCAATGACCCTGTGTGTAGCTGCATGCACAGTGTCTGATGCTTAACTGAGCACAGGCTGTCTCAGTTAAGAAACAGGGAAAAAGTCTTCACAGCTACTACTTCCATCAGTTTTTCTACTGATTTCAAGTTATTCTCTTGAAGTTAATTTGCATCCTTTTATGAATGTGTACCATTATCTACTGTTCACTGCTCTGTGCGTCACCGCCCATTTTGGACAGCACTTGACCAAAGTCACTGCTATGTGTATCATGTGGTTTCTGTCTCTTAAGCCTGCCAGCCAATTCTAACTCTCCATTGTCAGCCTCAACAGCCTTATGTGCTATGTAATGAAAATTAAAGAAAGTGCTGCTTATTGTCAGAGTCTTGAGAAATCTCTACATAGATAGGAACCTTCCATTTTTAGGCTCTATTTTAGAATAAATGAATGACACAAAGGTTACTCTAAACAGTGTAAAGCAAACCTAAAACAATCCCCAGGAAGGTCTTTGAAGAGAGAGTTTGAGTCAGGTACAACATTAGACAAGACAGAGGATAGGGGATATTTGGATTCCCAGAATCACTCTCACATGGAAACACCAAATTAAGGGGCCAAATTTCTCAAAAGGCCAAACTTAGCTAGGTCTAGAAAGTCTAGGGTAGATGCAAAGGTTACTAAGGTATTTTTGTAGTCTTAGAGGTATTATAGGGCAGATGTAGCTCTTGGATGATGGTCTTAACTTTCAATTGTAAGCACAGGAAGCTAGAAGTTTTCCGGTAGAAGCTTTCTTTCTGGCAAATGCTGATCAATGTCAGCTTGAAGCTTCTGAATTAAGCCACTTTTTCCAAGGCTATCTGCTTTTTAAATGTAACTTTTTCTAAAACTAATTTATTTTAGACTGTCATATCTAATGCAAGAAAATATATCTGCTTTATCTCTTGTCTTCTGATATTATACAATGATGTAGCATGTGTCATATGCTAGAAGGAAATATGAATCAATATCTTTTCTTGTTACTGATTCTCTAGTATTTTTGTTGCTTACAGTGGGGAGTAAGAAAAAATCTTGCTTTATTGAATGCTGTTTGATGCTAAATGCTGTTATATTGTTGCAGTGTCACTTACAGTAATGTTTTAATAACTGATTAGCTAAACAAGGTAAATGAGGAATGTAATTAAAATGCTATTCTCAGCATCTGAAATAATTTAAGAAATTAATCGAGCAATGGATTGGTTCACATATTTTACAGGAAATGTGAACAACGCCAGCATTCCTGTCTCCTACTTGCATAGTCAGTCAGCTGATTTCAATGTGATTTAACTCTCCATAGCTGTTGGAAGTACAACACTGCTTTCTCTTGGGGGACATTGTACCTTAATAGCATCTCTAAAGCAAGCTAAAAAAGAGGATTTCAATCAGTTCAAATGACATGAACTGAAGCTCTCAACTTTGTGGATACTGGGACCTCCTTTTTCAGCTTGAGAGGTCTTGACTCACCAGTCAAGCAAAGAAATCCACTCTCCTTTGAAATAGGGAAGTATATAATCACTCTAATGCCCTGACACTGACTTGCCACTTCATTGAGCATTATGACTCTTTGGACTCAATTCTTTGAGACATAATGGGAGTTTTTTTGTTGTTTCCAGGTAGTCAATTAGACTGTAGTGTAGATTAAAACAGTTGAGAGCATATCCAACAACTAGAGGGAGATCAGCTCCTTGAAAGACATCTTCTTTCAGCCTGACTTACAGGTAGTGGGCTAAGAATTCCATTTTGCTGATTATTAGGTAGAGTCATAAAATCCCTGGTAAAGAGAATTGTTACATTTAGTGCCAAACAGAGGACAGAGAAGTGTGGGGTTTTTTCACTTCTCTGTTAATTTACCAGAAGAAATAATTCTGATAGTCAGGATCAGGCAATGTTACACCCAGTAGCTACACACTATCTTGGAAATGTATGTAGAAAAGTGATTTGCCCACTCTTTGTTATAAAATAAAAAACATGTCATAGACCTGTTCTTTTAAATTGATGTTATTTTCTTAGTTATTTGATACCTAGGCATTGTCTTAAAACATATACTCGGAAACAGGGCAGTAGTCTCAGGCAACAACTCAGCATTCTAAAAGGGCACCAGTTAATACAAGTAGGAATATCTGTTTTTTTAATATATATGTATATATGTAAATTATATATACCTCCATACATAATACATCACATATATGTATGTCATCGTGGCTTGGTTTCACGAACGCAGATTTGGGCAGGGCTCTCCCCACGTGGGTGTGCCCTTCCAGCCTGTGCAGTGGATGTTTTAGGTGAGGCACAGCGTGCGCAGAACTGGCCCCACCGTTTAACTCCTCAGGTCCATTTGCCACGGCCGAGTGAGCTTGGAGAGTGATAGTGAAAGTGAAATCCTCAGGACTAGAACCCACAGCCCCTGGTATTCCCAGGAGGGCTCCCATCCAAGTACTAACCAGGGCTGACCCTGCTGAGCTTCGAGATCTGACAGGATTGGGTGTCAGGGTGGCATTTAACTGCCTATA
The DNA here is from genome assembly GCA_013396695.1 of Sakesphorus luctuosus. Lineage (NCBI taxonomy): Eukaryota > Metazoa > Chordata > Aves > Passeriformes > Thamnophilidae > Sakesphorus > Sakesphorus luctuosus. The sequence continues at coordinate 2,078,331 of VWZD01009771.1, forward strand.
TGTGTGTGTGTATATACACACACACACATATACATACATGTATATGCAAGTCTTACAAGGAGTGGCTGAGGGAGCTGGGGATGTTTAGCCTGGAAAAGAGAAGGTTCAGGGAAGACCTTTCTGCTCTCCAGAGCTACCTGAATGGAGGTTTTAGCCTGGTTGGGAGCGGTTTCTTCTCCCAAGTAACAAGCGACAGGATAAGAGGAAACAGCCTCAAGTTGCACCAGGGAAAGTTTGGATAGGATATTTGGACAACTTTCTTCATGGAAAAGGTTATCAAGCAATGGAACAGGCTGCTCAGGGTAGTGGCTGAGTCACTATCACCAGATATTTAAAAGCCATGCAGATTTGGCACTTGGTTTAGGGGTGCACAGGGCCATGTTAGATTAATGACTGGACTCGATGACCTTAAAGGTCTTTTCCAGCCTAAATGATTCTATGATTCTATATACACACACACACAGAGTTTACACATTATATAATTATAATAATTTATATATATGCATATCTACATACTTGTATAGATACACACATATGTATCATGTATTTTTTAAAAAATACACTATTTGAAGAGTTTTTTTAATACAAAACTTTTCTACTTCTCAGGGAGGCAAAAAATTCCCTTTCCTACTGCCAGGGAAGGTAGACCAGCATAGGAGGTGACCTATATGAACAGACAGGAATAGGATAGCCTATATAGCTGGGATCCACATTTCATTGAGAACTCAGGATGTCAGTCACTACCAGCTTGTTACCTCCCCATTTCTTCCTGACTCTTCCCGTTTCTGTGCTTTACTTGAGAGTTCTCTATTGCTTCCCCTCATTTTCCCTCTCCCTTTTTTCCCCTCTTTCAACTTTTCTGTCTGCCTTCTCTTTTACTTCAGTTTGCCTTAAAGGATTCAAAACAGTAGCAGTGAACTTTCAACCACTGACATTCAAATAGGATCAGAATGATGTCAAAGGAGTTCACACCTCCCTACCAGTATGTGTTTATAGAAAATGACTAGACTTCTGGCTTCTTAAAATGGGAATGCTTGTTAGAGAGAGAAATATGTCATAAAAAGAAGGAGATACTAAAGAAAGTAAGAGGCTTTACTCTCCCCCACTTACTTCACATGCAGTTCACAGAAGATGCCACATTTCATTTCACTCTAAAATGCTCTCAGGCTTTGCTCTGAAAAGATCTGGAATATCAGATCTGTGTCCTGTTCTTTTTGAGCCATCCAGGAGTGACTGGGATTTTCGCAGATGTTATCTGTGGAATAACTAAGGCATACTGGGGACTGTATAGTATATCAGTATTAGTGTCAAAATAAGAAAACAAAACAAAACAAAAAAAGGACCTTGAAAAAAAACACATAAAAACTGTGTACATATGTCATCTTTCTATTAATTCATACAATTGCATTAAGGGATGAAAGAAAAAAAAACAATCACATTTTTCTGTGCAAAATGATGAGGTTATCCAAATAAGGAAGTTTCAAAAGTCAAAGGATGGACATAATGTGGCTTCTTTCTGACATATACTTCAGTATACTTCAACCAATTCCAAGACACCTGAGCTCCTTGTATACTACCCTAAACTGTTGGTCTGTTGATTTAAGATGGCATTATTGTCACTGTTATATTTCAAATCCATTAACAACCTCATTTTCAGGAAACTGTGATATTTTTAAAGAAATCACAAAAGAAAGATAAAAATCTTTCCTTCTTGTCAGGATGTGAGAATGTTCATTTGCCCTTTCAGAGGTTTTTATTGCCTTTTCCATAACTTGACCTCATATTGCTCTTTTCCTTGCAAATTTATTTTCTCACATGGAAACTATAAAACGGGCATATTGGTAACATTACCTCAAGGATTAATTTATATTTACTTAATTTGCATGTAACAGAGTATCTATTAATATTCAGGCACACCACTTATTTAACTGAATAATGAGTTACTTATTCATTCACAAACACAACACTGCATGAATCATGGCCGGACCTATTTTTGCAGTGTATGAGCACAGCTGTGCTTTGTTTTTCTGTGTCGGTGTTTTTGGTTTTTTCCTTTGGTTGGTTTTTGGGTTTTTTGGGGGGAGCGGTGGTTTGGTTTGGTTTTTGGTTTTGGGTGTTTTTGTTTAAGGTCAGAAGGGACCACCAGAGGTCATCTAGAGGTCATCTAGTCCAACCTACCTGCTCAAGCAGGGTCCCCAAGAGCACGTTACTGAGGGCTGTGTCCACATGGCTTTTGGGTATCTCCAGTGAGGGAGACCCCACAACCTCTCTGGGCAACCTGTTCCAGTGCTCAATTACCCTCAGAGTGAAGAAATTGGTTGTTGTGATTCGTAGGGTGTACTGTGGAGGGCCAGGAGTTGGACTCAATGATCCTGATGGGTCCCTTCCAATTCAGCATATTCTGTGATTCTGTGACTCTGTGTTCAGGTGGAACTTCCTGTGCATCCCTTCCTGCCTGTTGCCTCTGGCCCTGATGGTGCCACTGAGAGCAGCCCGGCTCCATCCTCCTGACACCCTCCCTTCAGGTACTTATGGCCACTGAGGGGGCCCAGCTCCCTCATAAGAGAGATGCTCCCTAATCATCTTTTTATGGCATAAGTACCACTTGCTTATCATTCAGCCCAAACTATTCAAATGAGGAATATTATTTTTCTATTGTGGACATGAATAGAGCTAAAGCATTTTCTGGTTAAGATCTTGAGGGATGAAAACAAAGAGAGAGGACTAAAATAAAATGAAGGAGCCAAAGTAGCAAATGTTCTTGCCTACTGATATGAAGTCCACAAACTGGGCTACTAGGAGATGAGTAAAGAAGGAGTAGTAAAGAAGAATTAGTAGAAAATATGACAAATAAGAAACACAGAAGACTGGGGAACCAAGCACTCTAAGTAACTTCCTTGTAAATCACAACTTAAAAGTTCCAAAAAGCTGTCAGCACTTTCTGCCTTTTTCTAAGTATCAGACACTCATGGAAATAACACTGTTTAATTCAGCACAGAAAAATAATCACCAATTTGTTCAGCTGATGTCCCTGACATAACACAGAGTTAACTGACTACATATGCTGTTGTGCCTTGAGTTTCCTGGCAGGAAACTACAAGAGAAGGAAGAATCTCTTTGCCATGCCCAGTTTGTGAGTGTGCCCTGTGTATGAGTCACAGCATAACCTGAACAATCCACCAGCCCTGGAGAATAGCAGGCACCACCACATTGTTCAGGCTGGATGTTTAGAAGATTGATGCTGCTGCTTTCATCTTCTCTTTACCCCCGTTTTTGAGAGATTTTACGGCACTGTGTTCATGCCTTTACAAAACTAATTCTGAGCAGTTCATGAACTCCACTAATTATTTTAGCATCTCAAAATGAGCACAAATGTTGACAATATATTGAATATTACAATTTCTCTAGCATTTCCTTATTTCTATTATTTAAACAGCTGGTTTATAGGTTCTATGTTGTATTCTGATCCTCCTATTGCTAGGAAGACAGCAAGTTTACTTAAATAAGTTTATTCATCATGTCAAGTATTTTTAAATAGATTAATTTCATCTACTCTTCATTAATCTGTATAACTGTTTTCTCCTTGCTTTTCTATTCCCCACGCAATCCATTTATAAGAGCTTTTATTCCTATACTGTAAACTGGGAAAACCTTTAATGAGTTGAAAGCTGTAGTAAGAGATTTCTTGTTTTGTATCGTTGCCTGCTAGAATGTTCTTTGTTTGATGAGGACAAGGACAGATGTAAAGAACAGCAACTTCAAGCTCTGGCACTAAACAGGTTTTACAACTGAATTTTACAAAATCCAGTACCACCTACTAGCCTTGAATAATGCTGCAGCTTTCACTCTGAGAAATACAGAGTTGCTACACAGGATTTTAAATTATAAAGATCAGATATATTTTCTCAAAATGTTCTTAAGTAGGACACTGTAACTCAGTAACCTTCAAGAGCTATCACTGGGTTTCCTGATGGTGCTGGTCTCTAATCTAGTCTAGCCCAGAACTGCAGCAAATTCAGTTAAAGAGAATTTGAGAGGAACAAGCTCCATAAGGGAATTCAGCATTCTTTCTTAAGTCTGATGATTTCTTCTACTTCACCTTTGCCTTTTGTTGCTTAGTTTCTCTTTCACATGCCTTCCCCATAACCAAGTCTTCTTAATGCTGAAATAACAGCCTAAATTAATCGAGAGTTTAAAAAGTTTTATGAAACAACAGTTACCTAAGGAGGGCATTTCTCTTTGCTTTTTAAATTATGGGAAGTGATTTCTTGCAGCAGAAAAAATCTTGATTTTCTAGTAGTCTTTTCTTCTCTGTGGAGTAATTTGACAGCTCGAACTCCAGCAGAGTCAAACCATCTCTGCTCTGATGGCACCAGTTTTACAACTGAGTTCTTATCAGTCCTCCTAAGAGCCATCCTGTAATTATCTTACAAGGAATAAATTACTGATATTAATGAAATAATAATTAAAATCACTTCTGTTACACTTGAAGGCAGAGGAAACACTTTTGTGGATGGCAAAGAAAATGCCATGGGTCAAGGGAAATCTTGTAAGCCCTATTTTAAATAATATCTTACCAGAGGAAAACAAATCTAACACCAGTCATGTATTACAGATGAGGGTTGGGTATTTTTTAAACATAATTTTTTTCTTTAACACGAACAGTGATTATGATAAGTTCATTTGCACTGAAATCTTCATAGGTTAATGGGCAAAAAATGATGAACTTTTATTCTTTTATGGAAAAGTTTGTTGAACAATTTTTGCAAGGTATGTGCAACAGTAAGAAATTATATAAATTCTTCAGGATTCTAAATGAAAATTGAAACTGCGGTAGGAAAATAACATTTTGAAAAAAATACCTTTTTCCCCCTCTTTCTGGAGCATTGACTACTCAAAGGAAGAAAAAGGCTATTTTCAGTGATAAAACTAGAATATATATTGTGCCTAATATGACCTACTCTTTGCACTAAAAAAAATTATATTAAGAAGCAGCAAAAATCTCAGTATTGATTATTTTATATTTCATTAATAGCGCCATAAAATGCATAGTGAATTTTTTCTTTAAATCATATTCTGCATGGTTTAGTCACAGGACCCCCTTTCAGTTTTATCTGAAACACATGGTCAGTATTTCACTTACACTGCAGTAGTTTTAAATAGAGGCAAACAGAGATGCTTAGAGATTGAACCTTGATGATATTAAAATACATTCTTTTTAGTGAAGGATAACAGTTATAATCTTTCTAGAGATATAAGCCTGAAAGTTTCATGCCTGACCTAATTTAGTAGTTTTCCAGCAAATGAATCTTAAGAAAAAAAAAAAGAAACAACTGTTTCTGTAAATTTGATGCTCATGTTGGAAATCTCAAGAGTTCTTATTAACAGAAAATTACATTCATGCAATCAAGAAAGCTTTTGTCATCCTGCAGATGAGGCAAGTCTGTGCGGAGTCATGAACTAATTTGAAACGATTTGAAAAAGCAGCTAAAACAAAAAGAAGCTTTCTTCAGATGAGCCTACTAAAAAGAAGAAGAAATATCCCTGAGAAAGCTGATCATTCATGTGAAGAGACAGTTTCTATGAAGAAACTGCAGCTAACAAGAAGTCCCAGCCTTGGCCCTGAACGTGTGCACAGGTGCCTGGAGCAGAAGCAGGCCCTTGCTGCACAGTGTTCCTCTGACACACAGGCAACTGGCACTTACAAGTCACTCCAAGGCTTCCAGATGTAGCCAAGTCCTCTTAACTGAACACAGATGGAAATCTGCATTTTTTTTCTATTATTAAAAGCAGGTCAGCATATCATGAGGTGCTGTGGAGTTCAGCTGACTTCCCAAAATGCTTAGAAGTTAACTACTATTAGTAATACATAATATACAATTGTATATAATTGTATATATATTTTTGTCTATGTATGTATCTTTGAAATTATGTGGTTTTTTAATATATATGTTTTTATTTATCTACAAAAAAAGATGAGACAGACTTTTGCATATGGGTCACTCATTCTCCATACATAGGGCTACCATACAGAGCTGTAACTGTGTCTGCTTGTTGATAATGCCACTGAGAGTGATTAAGGCTGTAAACTCCTGCTACACGCTTCTTATTTCAAGTTAGAAGAAGTGTAGGGAGAAGAGATGGTTTTGTTGCTTGTTGGTTTTAATTTTGTGATATACTAAGAAAGTAAATCCTTGCAACTGTATCACAAGCTATCACTTGACAGCAAAAAGTAGTTTTCAATGGTTCATCAAACCTCAAACTGCTATCGCCTCAAGTCGTAATTTTTTATAATGAAGAAATGGCAAACCATTCACTTCCCATCACCTAATTTGCATAAAGAATAGATTAGTTATTGTCTCCTGTATGGGTACTTGCTGGAAAAATATGTCCGGTACATCCTGAATCAGTGGTAGAACTGCTACCTTCCCAGCAGGCTTAATTTACTCCACCATAATTTGTCAAATGTTAAGCATTCCTTCAGTATGTGTATTTTACTGACATTATTAAATCTGTGCTTCTTACGGAAAGCTGAATACTGGCATCAGCCACTGAATTCTTTTATTTTTCCAGATCATTCTGTGCCTTTGTTCTTCCAAGAGATTCAAGAGAAATCCTATGGTAACTTTTAAGGAAAAACATATATCGTCTTTATTCAATAAGAACTGCAGAGTCAAACGTCACATTCGATCAATCTTAATGCTTCCAAAACTAGAACCACTCTGGCGTGCACATATCTAAATAATAAATTGGTAAATATTTCATTATTGCTTGCCATTATTTCATTTTTCCAATTGTTTTCAAGAACAAAAAATGCTCTGGGGTTCTGGGTACAATAGTGGAGGTTCAGGACATGGTACTGACTGGGTCCATGCTCAGGCAAGCTCTTTGCTCAGCAGGGGACACTGGGTTCTCACTAGTGCAAGCTCCTAAATAAAAAAACAATATCCCATCTACTTCACACAAAATATGCAGCTGCTCTAACAGATGGTGACCTCATAAAAAAGTTAGAAGAAAAAAAAATCCAAAATAATGATGTTGGTTGCAAAATATACTACTCATATTGTGGGAAGGTGGAACTGCCTTGCAAGAGCAGTTCTCAGTTTCTAAGTAACTACTGATAATCAGAAATACCAGCAGAAATTGAGGAAAATGGCTCTTTAATGTTTCAAAGACAGAAAAATTAGTATCTGTGTATTTAATAAATTTATTAGATAACTGTACCAGGAATTAAGAGTGTTGACATTTTGGTCTGGTTTTGCTCAAGCCACTTGTGAAAGATTTATTCTTTCCCTGCCAAGTTCTAGGGAACAAAAGCTGATAGAGTGAAGGCTTCATCCTTGAAGACAGGGTTTGCATAAACTAAAGTTATTTGAGTCTCTCCTATTGGCTGGCAGCCTTTGGAGGAGAGCTTAAGGAGAGAGAGCGAGGAGGAAGAAAGAGGGCAGAGCCTGAGCCCTTATCTGGGCGGTGCTGGCCACACCTGTCTAGGCAGACATCACCAGCAGGCTCAATACTGGTGAGAGGACTCGTGCTCTGGGTGTGGTTTTTTCCTCAAAAAAAGACAGTGGGGTTGGCTGCTGTCTGGAGGATGCAGCCCCTGCCCTCAGGGGAGCGTCCTGAGTTGCTAAGATGACCTACATGAGTAGCCCCTGGGTGAGTGGGGTGCTTACACGTTTGGCCTTGTTGCCTTGGTCTCCCCCCTTCTCTCCCTCCCTTGTACTTTTTCTCAGAACTCCCATTACTTTGCCGCTTCTGATAATAAAGATACTACTTTGCTAATCTCTCAACAGCCCTTCTCACTTCCCAGCATCTTCTAGGACCCACCCTGTTATAATAACATCAGGCTAGACTAGCACAATCTAGGCTGGGATTTTATTTTACATTCATCTAACAAGGATCTCAGTAAGAACACAATTTCTTGTGACTGAAGATGGGGAATATTATCTATGAGTGCCTTGTAACACCAGCAAATTATAAGGATAATAACAACAGATTTAGAGTTGGATTAATAAATATTTGGTGCTATCTACATATTTAATTTTTTGTAATGTCTTCTATTTGATGTGCTGCATTGAAAACAGCTGGCGAAAAGTACTATGCCTTACCTCCCAGGCCTTGCTCCACTTGTCATCCAGGACTAACACATTGGCACAAAGGAGTTGAACCTTTTCTGAGATAAGATTCCAGGTATTCAGATATGCAACAGTTGCCTAATGGTTATTCTTGGTTGTTGCTTCCTGGCACAATTCCTCGTTCTATTTTATGTAGAACAAGACTTTTTCCTTTTTGCAGAATGGGACTTTTTTCTTTTTGCACACTCTGAAGCTTACTTAAATGATGAATAAATAAGCTCCTCCTTTCAGAGGAACTAAATATTTTAGACAATACCCCTCAAGTCACTTACTAAATATTTCTGTAAGCAAAAAGAAATTGTTTATGCACTGTGTACAGCCTCATTTGGTATGGATTATGGGTACCATGAGCAGAAAAAATAAAATTACATAGACCAGGCCAGCTCAGGTCCAGCAAGCTGATACCAGGTCTGGAGTCCTGACAGAATGTGGCTTCTGGAGAAGTCAAACAGCACAGAACTTGTGTTAATGAACTGAAGCCAGTTTTGGTGTGTCTGCCATGCCCTGTCAAACTTCTGGTTCCAAAAGAGCTCACTGGGCCAGGCAGACCCAGCTGCAGCACCTGAACTGGCTCCATGTGTCTGTGTAATGTACACAGTGAGCAGCCCTGGGAGAGGGTCACAGGTGGCACACCAAGCTTCAGAATCAGGGGAACTAAATTCTTCCTCAGTCTGGGAAAGAGAGCTTCTTCCAGTCTGTTTTTGTTACAAATAATGGAGTGTTGACTTGATTTTAATCCTTCAGAGATTTTTTTTTCCCCTTACTGGAAACACTGTAAATAATATATTGTACAACATTTAGCAAACTTGGATGTGCAAACCCTGCCAGTTCCAAATTGAGATTGTTAGTACACAATGAACATTAAGAACTTGCCTGAAAGTTTCCAGACAATTTAATAATGTAGACATCTGTGACTTGCTTTGAAAAATAGGGTTATCTTTGAAAATGATAGTGTATTACCTATTGTCTGTCTCTGTGCAACTGAGAAGCACTTTAGACAAATGTTCTCTACTATTCTTCTTTCTTCAGATTGACATGGGCTTTACAGGAACACATATTTTACAAGAGTGATATGAAACTCCAAAATGCCTTATTATTTGCTTATACTGCATTTAAGTTCCTAGTGAATAGTCATGTCTTTAGCTTTTGGAAAACATTTTTTTTCTCACCTGCATTAGAAAGACTTGCTATTTGTATTATGTATGAAAAATACTTGGCTACATCACCTTCACACCTGCGTTTTTTAATGACAAAGACTTGAAGTCTCAATGCTTTGTTGTGTTTATTTTGAGAGACAACAGGGTTGACCTTTAAATGGGGGTTGACTGGGTAACTGAAAGTTCTGTATGGGCACTATGGTTAAAATATGTACCACACATTCCATATGTATAGTTTAGATTCATGTTCAGCTCTTCCTCTTTTCACTGCCATTTGTTCCTCCTGTGTTAAAGATCTGGTGATTTCATTCCTTAGTCTTCCAAATTGTTTTTTAAAGTAATCTCGTAACTTTAGCATCAGTGACAGACATGTATTTGTCTTGTGCACTTACTTGAATTTAGTCTGCATTTTATCTACTTACTCATGTTTTCCTCTTCAGAAAATGCCGTAAAATATATTTAAAAAAGAATGTTCTTTTTCTATACGCGTGCTCTGTTTCCCACATGTTCTGTGTAGGTATCACAAAGTAATTAACACGTAGCTACTCTAGCCTGTAACACTTCTTCATGCTATAAAAAGTCCAGGTGCTATAAAAATCAATGGGCAAACTCACATTAATGAGCTGGGATTTCACTGTTAACTTGTTCTGAAAGAAAAATGCCAGTTTAGCAGGTCCCAGATTATGGGCTACTGTACAGGGCAGTGTCCAAAGATCAATATGCCAAGCCACTAGAAGAAAAAGTCATTGCAATTCTATGTGGCATGTTATTGAGACAACGGTTTTTACAGAACAAACAAGTTTTCCCACACTTTCTCTCAAAAGTGAACTCAGTGTTTATGAAGAATGGTTTGTATTGGTTCTAAATGCCTGCAGACTGTCCTGAGCAGCCTTGTCAAGTCTAGACTTGCAGATTTCATGTCTCTTTAGGTCAGAGACATTATGTAAAGCCGAGAAGGAAAGGAAGCTTGAAAGAGCCCTCTCACGAATTACCCTGAAACCCCTACAGAAATTGTCAGTAGGCTGCTAAGCCACGGCCTCACCACAGAAGCTTTGCCTTCCTCCTTAGCCATGGCTCAGCATTGTAGGTTTGACTTGATCTCCACACTAAATGGCACTGGTCCTGTGCACTGCCTACCTGAAATGTGAGCAGACAGAATTAGCATGGTATTATGAGCATTAAATCTAATTCTTTTAACTTTCTTCAAAACGCTTTCTGCCACAAGGAGCAGGACTGTGTAGCAACACAGAGAGCATCTCCATCAATTGTGAGAGCTAATCTATAGCTTTTAAAACATACAAAATAAAAATAAGTTTTTGTATTATTCTGATTTTACATCTTGAGCACAGCCTGTACTGGTAGAAAAAAAGCAGCTGTCTGAAGTAATTTCTTTACATCTACATGGCACATATTTTTCTATCTAGTTACAGATAATTATATGCAATTATGACATTTTAGTAATCTCTTTGAAACAGCTAATTTAGTTGTCTTTTTTTTTCTTTTAATTCTCTCCCTCCACTTTCTAAAGAGTAATCTGAAATACAGAAGGGATTTCCCAACAGTTTTTAATAATCTTAAATGTGGACCATCTACATATCCCATTTTTATTGCTACAAGTTTTGTCCGGGCATTAGAACACTTTATATTGAGTACAGCTTTCCTGTACCTCATAAAGGCTCCAACCAAATGGAGTCAGTGCATGATCCAGCTAAATTGACTGTTCATTTAAAATTCTGAGGGGCCAAATACTTTCCCCTGAAAGTCTTTTTCCCTCTATAGCTTTTATTTTCCCCCAGAGCATAGTGAGTTACAGCTTTGTAGATCCCCTCTAATTTAACTCTTCTTGGGCTGTGCCTTCTGAACTTGCCCTGAAATCTCTGCACATGCTGTGCTGCACCTGAAGATTCCTGTACCAGAACTGCAGGCTGACTGCAGATTTCCTCTATGTCATGCACTTCAGTCCATGCCCAATCCTTCTCCACTGCAACTGTAGGTGGTCTTCTAACAAGCAAGGATAGCAGAGTATAAGAAAGAATCCTTCAGACAAAAAAAGAGGGTAATTTGTTTGAAAATTTTTATAATATCTTAATTAGACTTGCTAATTCATGCTTCTAGAGCCTTCCTCAATCAGGAGAAATCAGAGAACCTCTAGGTATCTTTGAAAATTTTGGCCATTACTCAAACTACTTAAATTCCAATGAGATTTCTTCTTCAAACACACAGATTTTATTCTTGCTAACAACAGACTTGTAAGTCTCAGGGACAAAAATCTTTAGTAAATTGTCAGTCTTTGCTACAAACAATATGCAAGCAAAACAGCTTTCCATTTGTAGTTTAAATCACCCATCAAATACAATGCAAAAACCAAACTAACCTAGTCTTGTAACAGACCCAACAGGCTTTTTAGGTAGACTTCATACACTTTTACAGGCATGCTGAATGAATGACTATCCATATATAACCAAGCATTTATAACCAAACTTTCTGAAATCCTTTACTAAAAAAATAAAAATATTGTACAAGTTAGCTGTGAAGAAATTCATAAGAAGGTTCTGTGTATGCAAGCATAAAAACACTTTATCTTTCAGACTACCATATGCCATAAATTTAAGTACTCAATATTGTACCAGCCAGGTGTCAGAAATGAACAGTGAACCTGCCAGTAGAGATGTTTTCCATTTCTTAACCATCCATGACAGAACTGATTGGCTTTTCCACATATACTGCTACTAGCAGAGATGAAGTATTCTCTCCCTTTAATAATTTTCTTTAGATCAAATTTGTTCACTTCAAGTGAGTTCATTATGATAAATATTTTGATTTTTAAAAAGATAGATGAAATAATGAAATCCTTAGTACTACTAAGTTTGGGGGTTTTTTGAGAGTACTAGAATAAGCTTTTGAGAATGGGTTTGCTTTAAAATTTAAGCACAATATAAGCACAGTGTGCAGTAGATTTTTCTTTTTTCTCGGACGCACTTGACTTTTATTCACTGAATGGTATCTTAATCTATTAGGTACTGTATGCTGTTTCCTATGAAAATTTGGCTTCTGAATCTGACTTGATTGCCTTCCACTGTGGTAAAAAGTGGTAGGAGACTGAAGAAGACTGTTCCACTGTCAAAACACTGATATAAAAAGAACTCATCAGCCACTGGTCACTCTACAAATCTCCTGTACGGTGCAGCATTTCCTGTGATCTGTGAATTATGTGATCAGTGCGCATCACAAAAGCATGACAGAACTACAGAAGAGTGTTGTTACCAAAACTGATTGTTTGCATCCCCTTCTTAACATTCTAATAAACATCATCTATTGGCCAAAGATAAAAAAAATAAGGTAGAAGCTTCGAATCACATTCCAATTAATTTTTCTCGGGTTGTGTGTCTCCCTGCTGGCCAGCCCGTGCTGATGCCAGCATGAGACTCATCCAGAGGTCAGCATTGCAAGGTGAGTGACCTGCCATTAGGCAAACAAAGACTCAACTGATGAGTCATCTAAGTCAAAGGGAGTCTTTTTTCCATGCTTTAATCGACCTTAGGTAAGGTTTGTAATTTGGAATAGGTTGCTTCATGATTGTTCTCAAGAGTGAACTTGTTAAAATCTTTGGAAGATGAACTTCTCACATCTCCTCTGCCGTGTGTTGTTTTGAATTAATTCATTTGGAATGTGTCTGCATAATTGGGTTGTATGTTGGCACTGAGTGGTTGTGATTTTCCTCCTGCTCTGCTTTATCACTAAAAGAGTGATACACAAAACTGTTTCACTGATCCAAAGTCATCCATCCTGTGTCCTTTGTAGCCTTACAATGAGTAGGCAATTTTGCTGCTTTCGTTGCAAAAAGCCACATTTTAATCAGGAAGCCTTTGGAAATCCTTCTGAACTCCAGGTTCAGAAAATGCACACTGTAAACACTACATGCTGCATTGAACCAAAGATAACTCAGTGAATAATAGAGGCAAACACTACCACTATTACGCTAGTTGCTATGGTTGTGGTTCCTTCTTTCATGACCTCAGTGTTCACTTAAGGTAGCAGTTGTATATGAATATGAAAGAAGCATTATCCTGACTCTATAAAAATTAAAATGCCAAGTTACAAGAGCCTTTTTCTTTATGTCTTAACAGATATTTTACAACAGTAGCAGACAATTACCACTGATTTGTCTGGATAAAAGGTTTTCCACCACCATTTTCTCATCTTCCATTATGATGCTTTTCTCAGTGAGCAGGCAAAATGAAGGGATTATTATGCAAACCTCAGAAACTGTACAGTTCTCCTTAAACAGTAAGTTATCTTCTTCATAACAAAAAGGATTCAAAATCTGATTCCAAAAGCATAGCACTCCTGGGGAAGGTTGTATTTCCCTAATTATTCTCAACAGCTCCATTTCAGGATTCTTAGCACATAAAATAGTTTACATTTGGGGACTACCTATGAAAAGCCAGCTGCAATTCCACAAATGCTGCTTATTGTCCAATTATATAAATTTAACTCTTTAAGTCCTGATGCCAAATTAAATACATGGGGTCTATGTCTTCAAAATCACAGATGAGGATTGAGTAATACAGTCATTTGTTGTAATTACACTGTTGTGAGATCTTCATACTCTCTAAACCTCAGTAATTTCTTATGGGTTTCACGCAGTCCTGATGCAAATAGTGCAGCCCTGGCATGAGAAGGGAAGGCACAAACACAGCGGGCCCAGAGCCAGCTCAGGTTTGGCAGCAACCCAGCAGTGGTGGCAGAGGCAGTCGGGGCTGGTGGTGACTCAGAGGCCTGTGCTGTGCTCCTGTCACAGGGGATGCTTTGGGGCCCCAGTGCTCTCCCCAGCACTGCACATGTACAGTGTCCTACATCAGCCTGTGCTCAGCTTCTGAATTATTGAATGGCAGTTATTTATTCTGCTCAACAAAACACTAAATTGTGTTTTTGTGTTGTAGTGCAAATAAAGCCACTAAAAGGGTTGAGTGCCATTTCAAACTATTTCTCTGGCAAATGTGCTACAGACTTCATCCTTGGCAAATATTACTATACTGTTACTAAAGAAACTCAATATAAAAAGGACAGAATAGCTTGTCAGTGTTTGTATTGGTTTTAGCTAACAAAACTACTATCCAGAAGCATACATTTACCACGAGTAGTGTTAGGACCATAAACAGGGATTAACAGTACTATGCAAGTATCAAGCATTTGTACTGTGAAAGCAAACTATATTGCTTACAGGATTCACTTTGGCTCAGCTGAAATGCTGATTGTAAAAGAGATGTTTGGAAGTTTGAGTTATTGCTTATATTGATACAACAGGAAACTTAAAAGCTTTCTGTCAAGTTTCTGGGATCTTTAAGAATGTATATTTCAGTGAGTGATAATGCTAACTCAGCTTGCAAATCTTGACTTTTGTCCTTTTCAAAAATAACCCCCTTTTTCAGGCTACATGCCCATTTCTGCTTGATTTCCTCCTTGGTCTCACTCCTGTCTACTCATCACAGTTGCACAGCTATTGCCTGTGGAGTAGCAGAAAGTTTGCTTAGGAAACACACCCCAGGACCTCCCAGTTTCTTTCTTAACCTCCTTGCTGAGTTACTCTTAATTCTGTTCTCTAGACACTTGTTTTTCATCACCTTGTAATGATCTCTTGCCAGTCTCTCCTGCTTCATCTCTGTCCTCCCTTCCGAGTTACATGCATGCACACATTACCTGGAGCTGTCACCTGTCCGTGTGCCCTTCTACCCTCCATCCCTCTGGTGCCAGCCTCATTTACCAGGATCCTCATTCAATCTCAAACTCATTTTTATTGCTTTTATTTCCTTGTAATTATGAAGGGAAGATGCTCTGGTTCTCTACTAGGAGTGAAACACTTATTAAGAAAAGTTAAAAAGTATAGGAATTTCATTTTCTATTTGTACTTCTATTTCCATCTGTTTTGATTTATGTTGTGCAAAATTCAATTGATAATAAGACATAACTCAGAACAAACTAATTTCCAGCTATGTCAATCTATACTTAATAATTCTCTCATTCTTTTTAGTAATCTATTCCCTGTTTCAAAAGATTAGAAGGCTGAACATATGCTTTTTTTCCAACAAAATTCATCAAAGCCACACAAAAGTCAGCTCAATAACAATGAATAAGTAGAAAGAAAGAGAGCACAACAAACAATGAAAACTGTTTATTTGAATTCACTATTATAGCAGGTGACATAGATGAGGGTTGAGTGCATTGGAAAATCACTGAACTTTCCTTGTTTCATGGTGCAATATGTTATATAGCTTTTACAATATGGTATGTAATTTTTTTTTGTATGGCTTGATTTCTTCTTTAGTGTCTTCTACTTTTTACTCAGACATTTCATCCACATTCTGCTTGGAAAAGGTACAGCAGGGATGCTTTGGCAAAATCCTGGAGTAGTGCAGAAATTGAATATGTATTAAAAATGTGTGGTTAGATTAGTGCCCATAACTGAATGGATATGAAGATATTTTTAAAAGGATGTATTAAATGCATTCTTTTCTTACTCCTATCTCTAAAAACTCTGCTTCATTGTTATCATTTGAAGAATATGGTTAGAGCACCTGGAACCAATCAGTCCATTGAAACTCATTCTTTCACATGTATTATTAATAAGAGAAGGATTCTCACAGTAGATTAAAGGTACAGTAAGAACTTTCACTACCTCCCTGCATTCACTGCATGCTTGCTGATGCTTTCAGGGAGAAAAAAAAAAGATACCCTGAATTCAACTTCTGCTATGCTTCACTCTTCAGAGTATAATTGGAATTAAAAGCTATATAAATGTTTCCTTCACATGAGTGGCAGGCAACAGATAGGTTTGGTAAGAGCAGAGTAAAAGGAGTGCCACTTTAATGTAATTAATACAGAGAGCTGGGTGGTTATATACCCAAAGAGGGTATGGCATTTCACTGCAGATCTGGAGTGGATCACCTCAAGTGATACTGGAGAGGGTCCAAACAGGACCACACTGCTTTAGCTAGACAATTCAAAGCTGAAAAGGAGCATCAAAATTTCACATATGTTTTAGAAATTAATGCCAAGAAATACATGAGCTTCTTCCATGCCTCCTCTCAGAAGGATATCCTTGGGGCGTGTATAACACAAGCAGGCATCTTCCCTACTCAGTGTAACCCAGCCTTTCACCTGGGCTCAGTGGCCTTTAGGAAGTTTGTGTAGAACACAGATGCCGTGATTCAGGAATAGCATAAAAAGTAAACCAAGAATAAATATTGGAGGGTAATATATGCATGTAAGTCTTTTAGATCTTGATGTAGTAGCTTCCTTGGTAAAATGTATGTGAATACAGTCAGGAATAACATATTTACTTAGCAGAATACCTGGTGAACAAGCTAACGAACTGGCTGCTTTGCTTGGGTATTTAAATGTTTGTTTAGATAATGGAAGCTCACATTTCCTCCCTTTACCTCCTTTGCCCAGGACACACAGGTGTATAGTTAGTATACAGGCTTTGAGAATAAAAAGGTCATGTTTGTATCAGGAAAAAATGGTAAAGACGGGTGTGAATGACAGGATGAATTGCCCAGGGGTGAAGCAGTAATTTTTGTTTTTTAGCTCATGATGACTTGGATAGGAAACATCCTCTGTCTGACCTTATCTACTAACTGCAAGTCACTCTCACTGCAAACAAGGATTTGCCCTGTCAGATTGTCAATACCATCTAACTTATATTTATTACAGACTACCCCTTTGTTCACTGTTTGTGCTGGCTTTGGTCGGGACTTTCTCATCTCACTGTAAGAATGCAGTTGAGCTCTGGGGTGTGGACCAATGAAGAAAATGACGTAATAGGTCTTGACTGTCCTGCTTCCACACATAAACAAAGTCAGGAAAGGTGCTGTGGCAGTCACACATGGTTTCAAGTTCAGCAAGTTCAACATACTATCCAAAGTGGCTGTAAGGCAATGCTAAAACTACGGGCCTCTGACAGACTCCCTCACAGCTGAGTGAGAGGCATAAGAAGGATCTTGTTAGCCAATGCTGTACATGGTCTAATGGTAGAAGGGTCCTGAGATTTCTGCTTATTGTTAACATACAAGTTATTCCACTTACATGGAAATTACAATGGAATAGAGCAAATGTAGTATCAGGAGAGAGCATGTGCAATACAGCTTTCCTCACTTCTGTGAACCAATATTATTATTTGAGGAAGAACAAAGTGTGATTATTTTTCTTAAATGTATTACTCTATTTATTTTATCATCCAGATGACAAGGCAAAACAAATTAGTTTCACTTTTCCCACAGGCTTTCAAACTAGAATACTGTCTATCTTTTTCTGGTAGCTTTTCCTTTTACTGATGTAAGCAAATAATTTTTTAGAAAGCTAAAGAACTAGGGAATGGTTATCCTTGGAAGCCAGCTAGAACCAGACTGCCCCTCACCTTGGTGTCCTGAACTTACCCAGGCACATCAGTGTTACACTGTATTGCTTCCAAGGGTGCTTTTGTTCCCAAAAGCAAGTTCATTTGCCCTAACAATTAGCTGCCATCAGTAAAATTCAAAGACTTTCAGTGACAAAACCAGCTTTGAAATGAAAACAGCTGTTTACAGAAAAGCCACATTCTGAAGACAGACTGGTGATTTGCAGGTGTGTGTGTGAGGACAGGACTCGCTTCAGCTACTCTGGAAGACAGGGACAGGGACAGTCACTCAGTCACAGGCTGCAGGGACACTTGCTGCGTGCCACCAGCAAGGCAAAACCAAGGAACTGCTGCTTGAGTGGCAAAAAGGGCCAGTGATGGATTATCTCTGCACATTGAAGATGGTCTTCTGAGTGGGACCACAAAAAACGCTGTACTTTATCCCCCATGACTGTAAAGCCTTACTCAGCAGAGGAAAAAAATCCTACTGCCAGAGAAGTAAAAACAACTGGGAAAAAGGTTCTCTTGACTTCCAGGTTTTTCCTTATGTTTCTGTATTTCCCGCTAGTGAAAACCCTGATAGCCTGTTCCACACACTGGGCAGCATTTGTAGTACTTAACACCTTGTTAATACTACTTAGAAATGTTACCTTCAATATATTTTAAGTTATTGAGTAAGATTTTACCAAAGTTATCAGTATGTAACATCCTTCTTGATGTTCTGCTGTAAAATAAGAAAATGTAACTGTCAGAAATAATATGAATGTTATTCCAATTTTTTTAATTTAGTGAATGGACTCAATTTTAACACACAGATCTTAGACTACTTCTGTGTCTTATCTGATGATGATTTTTTTGGATTTCATCTTCTCTTGGAGATATTTTATATCTCATTTTTGATCAAATACATCCATCTATGTGGCTCACTTCAAGATGGGGGATAATAATTCCTTCCCATTGCAAATATGCCCCATAACATTTTACAGAGTATTGGTATTATTCCCATCTAGAAATCTGGGGGTGCAGGCAGTCAAGTTTTAAGAAAAAGTCAAAAACCCCAACAAACTCCTCCCAAATCCAGGCATGTTTTTTATTAGCATAATCATGAACAAAATACACTGCCTATGTTACATTACGGCAAAAACATGTACTAGTGAATATAAGCTGTCCAACAAATTAATTTGTTAGCATTCCATATAGGTATTTTTCTGGTTTTGTAAACTTCTATTACATTCCAGACGCATCTTAAGTGTGGTGGCTCATCTCAGAGGTGGGCTGAAACAACAGGCTCTGAATAGACATTTTCTCAGAGATGTGCACGGGCTTCTCTGCAGAAGAGAATGGGATTAGAAAGTAACACAATTTCAAAAGTTACACAACTCACTCTATACACAGAGCACAGAGCAAATGGACAATTAATCATATTCTGTCAATCATGGAAGGTCCCAGAATCTTTTTAAGGATAGTTATACAATAAAATTATTAAGACTCCACTGATTCCATGAAGGGCTGAATGCTTCCATTTGCACAAGCTGTAGGAACCTCTTTGAGGCAGAGCTCTAGGGGCCACTGGAAAAGATCAGAAAGAAGGGGAATGCATCAAATGATTAATATCTACAAGTCAACAGCAGCCCAACTACTTCAGTAATTTTGAGACCAAAACTATAACATGAGGCCTCAGATGTCACTGGCCTGAAATAGAGGGGGACACAACAAATTCCAGGACATTTCACTTTATACAACCACAACATCAGGGAAGTTTCTATACAGCTTTGATAGAGAAAGGAGGGTGGCAAAGGCATTTGGACAATGTGGCACCTTATGCAGACTTCAGATGCAAAGCAGACAGACCCTGCACCTCCATGGCTGGACAGCTCATCCTCCTCTGCCACCTCCTGAATGAGATGGCATCAAAATATTTAAAGGGAAACATGAAAACACTAATGAAGAGTAAGGTGAATTTTAGGAGCTCTTTATAGTTTGATATTCTAAACTAAACCACAGCTGGGTACTAAGATGGCATTATTACCTGTATTAATGACACACATTAATGCAGTAAAATTGTATGCAACAGAGTAACTGGGCTTGTGAGGTTTTACTTGGGAACAGGAGCTTCAGAAAGTGAGAGTAAGGTTTTACTATAACTATCCAAAATTCCAAGCATGGATTTAGTTTCTAAGGACTCCTATAATAAATCTTTGCATTCTTACTAATTTTAGACAACTTTGTTAACCCAAGTAAAAAAAAACAAAACATTTTAATGCTTATGAAAATTTAAAAAATATTTGTAGTTTCTGGTACCACAGTTTTAATAGCTTTTAATTTTAATTTGGTTTTAATTTCGTTTCAGTTTTTATCTGTATTTTTAAGAAAGGTGGGGGAAAATGCTGTATTTAAAAAATTAATGTTCATAAGAAATGGTTTAGCTGGAGAAGCTTTATTGATTTTTAGGGCTGGGATTTGGGAATTGAATTTTTCTGGAGCATAAAATTTTGTTTACTGGTGGTTGATAAACTGCAGTGTCACCTGCCAGCTGGCTTCAGTTAGAGAAAGCTGATTGATAGCTCAGGACATACATATGAAGAACAAAATTATAACAATGGTAGAAACTCTTTTTAACCCTAGAATTAGTCAGGCTAAGTATTCCTTTGGCTTGAACAGGATCATTCTTATTATTTACTGCTTGCATTACTCTATCTCTTAGAGGTAGCAATCACCATTACAGTCTCTGTATACTGGGCTCTTAACATTCTGTGCAAAAAAATGGTGTGGACACATTGTATAGTCTGCAAATGCACATCATCAGACAGCATAAAGTAGACACTTATCCATGAGTTAAGTATTTCATGTCCTCTGTATGAAAACACCTGTGTTAAAAAAGTACTCCAGTATTCAGGAGTAAATAACAAGAATTACATTAAAATAATGTACATGTTAAATGCAGAGGTGGAAAGCAATAGCTTCCACAATTGGTTTTTTGGGCGAGTTTGTTTATTTGGTTTTAGTTGTGTTTGATTTGGGGTTTTTTGGAAGTTTCCAAAGTAATCTAATGACTAATTCCTTCAGCTTTCTCTGCATGACAATTAGTTTTATGAATCTTACCTTACCCTTTTTTGAGCTGGTTATGGTCTGCAGGCAACTGCTTTTCACAACTATTAATCCCATTTCCTGACGTGTGGTTTGAAACAGTTTGGTCCATCAAAAGGGGATGCTCTTCTCAAAGGGTCAGAAGCCCAACTCTCCTTACCAACTGTTGTACTTCGATTAATAAAGGATTGACAGCAAGGCCAGGGAATCCTGTACCAGTATTTCATAACCATCTCTTCTGTCATCAGATGTGTACCAAAGACTGTGAAGGCAGACAATAGTCTTAACTGGTATTAACAGGGATTTCGAATTTAAATTTAAGTAATTTTGTGGAGGACTACTGGTTTTGGTGAAAACCAATGCTTAATTAAACTGCAATTATCAGAGAGGAGTGTCTTTATTAGATACACCTTTTTTTTTAGAATTCCAGGGGGCTCTGAATCCAAACAGATTCATGAAGACTACAAAATATATATTCAGTACAGTGGTTCTGTTCTGTTTTGACTATCTAGAACATACCAGATTAGACCACAGAAACTCCTTTTAATGTCTGGAGAAAATGGCCTGCTAAAAAGGCTACGATCTGCCTGTCAGGAATGGCCAAAGAGATGGCCAGACGCATGGACACAAAGCATACAGTATGGACAAACACTTCTGAGAAGTGTGTGGCTGTAGAAGTCTCTCTTTTGACTACAAGCTCTCACCATTCTGTGTCAATTTGCTGTTCTAGGAAAGGGAAACAATGATGTCATTGACCTTCCTGATTCTCTAATACAGGCATAGAAGAGTTCCCCTCTGCAGTGCTATTGAAAGACCCCTTTCCTGCCTCACATTCCATTTAGAAAACAGGCGAACAAAACCCCTTTGGTATTCATCAAAGTCTCAAAATGATTAATTTTGGCATTCCATCTTGACCCCGTATCTTATGATACCAAATACAGCAGCAGGAGAGTAGGAAAGTGCAAATGACTGCTGCTTTGTGGATGCCATCAATCTGATGGGTCCCACACTTCAGGAAAGCAGACAAGGAGCTCTTAAGTTGTTTACCTTCTTCATTTATCATCAAGGAAATGCTGATCCCAAGTTTCCTCAAGATTAGTTGGCAGTGAAAAAAACCAAAACAAAACAACATCACACAACAGAACCAAGTCTGCACTAAACAAGCATAACCCACAGGGAGCATGGGGCACCTTTTCAGCATCTCCACAATCTGTAAGAATAACAAATAACACTTGAGTGGGTCTTCTTACATTTTTAAAGGAAATGCTAAATTAAGAAGACAGTAAATGTTACTGATTTAGGTAACTTTAGCAGATTAAAAAAAAAAAAACAGCAAAAAAACAACAGAGTTCTCCGCTTCATTTCCAGAGGAATGGAGAATCACAGAGTGGTTGAAGTTGGAAGGGACCATCTAGTCAAACTCCCCTGCTAAAGCAGGTTTTCTTAGAGCAGGTTGCACAGGATCACATCCAAGGAGGTTCTGAGTATCTCCAGAGAAGGAGATACTCAGAAAATAGAGCTGTGAGTGGGACCAAGGGAATTTAATGAGTTGAAACTACTCTTTGAAATCTAATATTTGCTTGCTGAGTAGCAATAATGGAATCTTTACTAGAAGCAGGATTGTTAGACCTTGCTGTGATTCACTGGAGTTTCTATTTCATCTCCCTACTCTAGATCCTTTTTCTTACAGCTCCAATAACCAGTTTACAGCCATGCCAGAGTTGGGTGGAAATGCTGGGGTAAACACTGTAGTGAAAATTAAGGGTGTAATGGCAGACTGAGATGATTCACTACTGTTCAGAACCTCTAGATCACTTCTGCAGAGCAAGAATCTATATCTAAATCCATATACTACAAAAATGACAATGTAGAGGTGTAGTGCCCTAGGCTACATCCTCGAGTAGCTACAGTGCTGTCACCTTGAAACAGCCTCCAGCTCTGGCCCGTGGTTCCAACACAAAACAGCAGAGAAGAATCCTCCCTGCCCCCCCCAGCCCATGTCTCTGAGAAGCCCAGAGTTCATGCAGCCTTTTGCAAACAATGCAGCATTAAGATGAAAGGTGCCATAGTCTAACCTTGAAATGGCTTTGAATTATTCTACTTGTCAGAAAATTGATCTCTCTGGACATTTAAGAATTGTATGTATGTGGTGTAAACCAACCAAACTAACTGAATGCCAACCCTTGCTCAAACACAGCAGTTTAGATAGCTCAGACACACCATTTAGAGATATTTATAAGTATTAAGGGAGCAGAAGCAGTATACCAGTATTTTCCCTAAGTCAGACCTCAAATTCCTGAACATTTTCCCAAGAGGGCTCAGGATTTGCATTTAAGTGCCTACGCTTTGGGTGACTGCTACTCTGGAAATAGAGATTTCACAGATGTTCATTTTGCCTCCTGCAAATATCTCAGCTTTAACAGCTCAGTGCCAAAGCCTACCTAATTTTCTTTCCAACAACATCAACAAGTATCGTGAATGCTAAAATTAGAACCCACCACTATTCCTGTGCATTTTTCTTCTGTAGTAGTATTTAAAAATTAAAAAATACTGGAAGTGCAAAGCCAACTTGCAGACAGTTGCAAGACGTCACTAATCATGTTGACTTTATAAAATTTTATTTGTGATAAACCCCCAGATTCACAGTTGACCTAAGAGATAAATCAGTGGATTGTCTATAATCCCATGAGATAAGAAGCTAAAGTCTGTAAAAATACAGTTTACTAGGAGATATTTCTTTTCTTTTAAAAATGTTTTACAAATTCAGAATATGCTATAATTCATATATCTGATGTGAATTGAATCATTAACAGCAAGCTTCAAGTCTGTGGAGAAGGGTCTGTTGCCTTTTTGTATATTTGCACTGCTTCACCCAAAGGCATCCAAGTTACATACATGTAAAAATGAACACTATAATAATAACAACATGATATGTAATACTATTATATATAATACTACCAATAATGATAGAGTGGCTCTAAAATGAAATGTGATGTGAAATACGTTCCATTTTGAAATGGTTATGTGGCTATCTCAGAAACTATGTTTCTGCAACAGACTTCAGTGAATAGAACACCAAGAATGCCTCCAGCAGAGAATCAATTAACTGCAATCTGCTATGAATGGTCCTGGTGGACAGATACTTAGTTAAAAATCACATCTTCCTTCACAGGCTGGGCAGGTTTGGGCTGGGGTAGAGTTTGTGCTCTTCACAGTGCCTGGTATGGAGCTGTGTTTCAGATTTGTGCTGAAAACAGTGTTGATACTACAGGGATGTTTTGTTACTGCTGAGCAGAGCTTGCACAGGGTCAAGGCCTTTCCTGATCCTTGTACAGCCACAGGTGAAGGGACTGGAGTGGCAGCACCTGCGAAACTGGGAAAAGGCCCAGCTGGGACAGGCACCCCACCTGAGCACAACAACATTATGGACCATATGGTGTCATGCTTAATGTATAAAGCTGGAGGAGGAAGAAAGAAGGAGCATCTGGAGTGATGCCATTTGTCTTCCCAAGTCAGCATTACACCCAGTGAAGCCCTGGGCATCCTGAGGATGGCTGAACATGGGATTTCCCATGCTCATTGTCCAGGTCTGAACAGTTAAAATAAATGGAAGGAAACAAAGAATAGAAATAACGTATTTCATATTTAAAGAGAGAGGTGAAAAAAGGTTTCCAGATGTTAAGACTCTTGGTTTATAAAATATTCTTCTTTGTATTACTTACAGAAATGTTATTAAGCTATTTTAGAAGTAAAGTAGAATGAAGATGGGATTGTAGATAACTATGCACAACAGCAATTACAATGTCTAGCCCTTTTTTAATTATTAATTTTACATGCTTCACTCATAAAAGCAAACTCAGCTAAATGAAACACATGTAAATGTATATGTACAATAATTAAAACTTATAATCCACAGAGAAATCAATGATATAAAAATATTAAAAGCTACAGAAGATGAGTTTTGCATTTCAAACTTGCAAAGTGACCACAGCCTTTGGAATGAATTTCAGATACTGCTTCAGTACCAAAAGATCTCTTTAGGAAAAAAACGCTGGATCTTTATAAAACAATTACAGAAGGAGGGTAAAGGAAGAGTAAAATCAACCTAAAAGTTGATTAGGGAAGAAAAAAAAGTCTCAAATTTAGAAAAGGTTGGAGAAGTCAGTAATCTGCAAAAGCAGATTATCAAGGCTGTTTTGGGAAAATCTTTGCCTTAGTCATAACTTCATTAACTACAGATGCATTTTGATAGTATCTGCTCACAGTTTTGTGAAGGCCAAGTCCAGTGGGTTTCAAATTGTTGTTAGCAATAACATCATGTTTTCAGACAGCTTACAGTATAAGATTGTGTATTGAAAGCATCTTTCAAGGTCAGGCGGCTCAGCCGTGAAAGCTAAAATTGGTTGAAAAACTATAAATTTATGCCATATAGTATTTCAAGAGACTATAAACCCTTTTGTTGCACTTCACCTGCACAGTATAACTAGTGTCCTACCTGAATTCTAGCATGGCCTAATAACGCTATGAAATACCTTTTGTTTTTATCTGAACATCACACTACTTGCTGCATTTTTTAATCATCTAATTAAAGAGTATTCCTAACATTTTTGATTTTCTAATTCACGTTAAACAAATGCAGTAATTGCTAAGGAAAACACACTTGATCTCTGTGTACAAGGTGTGAAAAACTTGCACCAGTGCTCAAAGGAGAAAAGCAATTAACTTCAAGAGACTATCACTGTATTGATTTGTGCAATTTAAACTCCTATATTAAAATGGAAAACATTAGCAATATTTGGATAATTTTTGGAAATTATTAATGCTATAAGAATAAGAAATCAGTGATATGGTTGTATAATTTATGTACTGCATTTACAGTTTAAGTGATACCAAACTGTTAAGGCTGTGTTTTCAACCAAAATAATTCCAATTTTACAGATTCTGAAATAACCCCCACAAAGTTCTATAACCAAGTAATTTTAAAGGTTTCTATTACAGATGTTGACATTTCACAGCTAAGCAGTTTTTCCCAAATGCACTGGGGTAACTTCTCTTGGGAGCAGGGCCAGTCTGATCCCTCTACAGTTTACCCATCCTCAGTTTGTTAAACAACACAGACTTCCAGTCAAGTGAGTCTGTCTTAAAAAAAAGAATACATGAACTTAGATTGTCAGAACCTTGTTCATTCCAAAGAGTCTGTCAGATACATCAAAACACAGGTTTTACTTCTCATCTGCTCTGTTCTTTCCTCTGCTCTAGCCAATGTAGTAATTTTCTGCTCACCTAATCACAGCCCCACCCTTGAATCGTGGAGGACTGACACGGGGCTGTCACAGCCTCCTGACACGCGTGCTGTACCTCGTACACCACAGTGGCTCTGTCACCTCCCATTACTGAGAACATCCATCTCACCTTCTTATTTTGTACAATGAGATGTGCTCTGGGAATGTATTATTCAGCCCTAAGCATCTGAGGGAAATGATCAGCGTCGTACATTGTACACGACTCCCATTATCTCCCACAGATACAGTGTAAGCTGCTCCCTAGCAACTGCAGCAAAAATGTACCCCTTTAGGCATTTTTTCCAGCTAAAGAAACCAACTTTCTATTTTATGAACTTCATATATAAAACAATCTTGGCTACTGTCAGCTCAAATTGTTCTGACTAATGGTCCTTAAGATGTGTTTTTAGCCCTTTCCCTAGTTTGGGTTCTGATACTGAAGATTCTCTTGCAAGCCTCTTCCCTTAATGATTTTAGCACCAAGGAAAAAAATATTTTTTCCAAACCAAGAAATATCTTCCCAATAAAAACTAACCATTTATACAAGAATTATAATCATGAGATAGAAATACATTTTAGATGGAAAATGCAACTTCCAGCATGCTGGCAAGAGTGAAGAGTTTGGATTTATTTTGTGGACTTCACTCACATACTGAATGGGATTGCAAATATTTTCAAAGGACTATAAGCTTTCAGATAGACTATTGCTTCTTGTGTTACCACAAATTTATTTAAGTGAACTTAGTATCTGGGGCAAGCCAGAAATTACTCCTTGTTAGAAACACTTGCCTCACGCTCATGCATTCACCTTGTAAATAAAATGTGGCTGCTCTGAGACTGTTATTCATATAACACACCATAAAATATTTTAAGGAGAATAACAGAGTAACAACAGCTAATTAATATTGCACAAGCAAACAGAACCCTCCATCAAATGGCATCGGAATTTAGGAATTTCACTCAACTCTGCCAGGGAAAAGGATGTTACAGCAGACAGTTAACTTCCTCCTATAACGTCAGGACTTCAAATTTGATGTTATGAGGCTGGTCAGGTTAGCACATTCAGGCAATGGTGAGTTTGGTATTGTTGCACTGCTGTGTAGGTGAGCCAAAACCATTACAAAAAACTGGTGAGGGAATTGTTGAAAAGGGAAAGACTGGAGCAGACAATGCATCTTTGATACCTCCTGGTACCAGTTTGTTTGAAACTGGACACTTCCTTCGTCTTCCCACATAAGATGTCAAGCTAAGTTTAGGCAACTTTGTACTTCTATGAGTCTAGCTCTAAGGCTGCTTAAATTAGGTGCCATGATTAGATGATCTTTGTTAGACTGTTGTACTTAATGTGGTGGCAGCCACTGCAGTCACGGATAGCCAGAGCACAACACTGTGCTGATCTTCTATCCGGCAGAGCACATTTCCTAGTGAGTGAATCCCTCAACACCTCAAACCCCGAGGATCTGTGATGGTGAGACAGGCCCCGTGCAAGAGTTTTGTACTCACCCTCTTTTCTCTGCCCTTCCAGCATGGTGAAAGTGTACCGAGTTCTCTTACTGATAAATCACTAACGATAACTACACCGCCAAGATCAGCAATGATTAGATTTTGGCATCTGTCTTGAGTCATGTTTAACTTTTTAAACAGTGTAATAATAACATGATAAGATAAATACATATACGCAAAAAATACAACCTATATAGTTTGAGGCACCTTAGTGAGCTTTAAAAAAAAGTTCTGTTGCTGCCAAAAAGAATTATATTGCGTCCATGCTACAGTGCTACATACAGAACCTATTAAATTGTACAGGTTCCAGGAGTAACTTCTACAGAAGCATTTTACGTTTGTATATAAGTACACTCGTTTTCAACTTTTAAATAAAAAACACTCATGGAATGAAAAAATGAAACCCCTGATTAAAGCTGGTACTTAAAGAGCTACATAGCATCAACTCCCAAGAGGGGGTGGGTATTTTTAAAGAGTACAGGGCTCACAATGTCAGAAGGTGAGTGAACACACTACTGATTTTTTTTTCTTCTGCAGCTGAGATAACTTAAGTGAACTAACTTAATCTGGAGATAAAACAAGCAAACCAACAAAAACAAAAGCAACCAACAAACATCCCAAAAACTCTATCACAATATCCTCTTTTAATGTAGCGTAAGGTAGAAAATATTTCAAAACTAACTTCTGTTTTCTTTATTAGACTACAGCTCCTTTCTCTCTAATTCTTTTTTCTGAACAACAAATACTTTAGAGAACATTAGAGAAAAACTTTTATTCCAAATAACATTCCTTAGTGCATTTTCTCTCTTGTTGCCTTTATTTATACAGGTAGAAAAGAAAGCAACAGACACTGAAGAAATTCTAGTTAAGATTTTTCAGGCAGTCCTGCTGCCAGAATTGTTGTTTTCTACTCAACATAAAAATTACAAGATCCATAAAAGTCACATGATTGATTCTGGACTCAGTGAAGTGGTAGACAACTCAATTTAGATGTTACATATTCTTACACAGTTGTATTTTCTCAACTGAGTCAACTTGCATAGCAAGAGCTTCATGCTGCTGTGATTATATTGCTTCTCATACAGGAGTCATTTGGGTATCTTTGTTCTGCAGACAGAGTACAGTTTCAGTGTAGCTGTGTTCATTCAGACTAGTTTACTGACTATTTTGCCCACATAAAAAATAAAAGCACTGCTACTGTCACACTCATTGGCAATTTAAAATCAACCCTGAAAAACCTTAAACTAAAGGCGGTAGTTATGCAAAAAATAAAGCATGTGTTTAAGTTGTCTGACTAGACACTGATACTAACTTATAGAAAACAAATAAGAAACCACTGGCACAGACGAGATTAATTCCAGTTGCTCCTACTTGTGCAATGTTTGTTTTGTGGTCAGAGACAAGCTCAACTTTTACAGATGTGAACACTTGTCATCTACTACACTACCAGATTCAACTGAAAAACCCCTGCCTCGCTTTCAAAAGCACACCTTCTGCAACATTATCTTCTAAAAGGCACAGAGCCCTCATGCTTCCAAAACTGCTAATCATGCCTAACCAGTTCACCTGTATCCTTTCTATCATGCTGTGAAACATATGTGCTTCAGTTGCAAATGGTCTAAAAATAAGTACATGCACGCATTTTCATCAATTCAAAAGAGAATTCCTACAAAAGCTGAAAAATGTAGGATCTACATCAACTTCCACTGGCACAGAGCCTTGTGGGTGGTCAAAAAGACAGCAGTTCTAGGACACAAGAGCAAACAGCACCTGTTAGCTAGCCACAGAAAACAGCAATTCAAATAGTAAACAGCAAACCAAGGACAGCCTTATCCTTTCCCTTTAGGAAATTCTATCTGGGCAACAGTTACAGAGCTCTAGAGGGAATAAAATCTGTCCTTTCGCTAGAATGGGAAAAGACAACAAACACCACTTCTGTTGCCTGGTACCTCTCTGATAAAAAGCAAAGCATGTGCTGTGTGTGACTACACTTCAAGCATCCTCCTTAACACCCTTTAGCAGAACACCCTGAAAAAAAGAGTAAATGAAATTCACATACAAGGCTATGCCAATTTTGACATGACCCCAGAACAGGGTTCTTCACCTCACTTGGTGAAGCAGACATGCATTTTCTAAGAAGTCACACGTCACTGCCACCTGAAGTCAAACACTAAACAGAAATTGGCATATTTAATAAAATGCCACTGAAATAAATCCTAGTTACAATGCTGCTAAATGACATGGCCAATTCCTGAACCAAAGTAATCATCTTCAGTGTCACCAGATAAGTGTATGTGTATGGCCAAACTTCGTGAATGCAGATTTGGGCAGGGCTCTCCCCACATGCCCTTCCAGCCTACACAGTGGGTGTTTTAGGCGAGGCACAGTGAGCACAGAACTGGCCCCACCGTTTAACTCCTCAGGTCCATTTGCCACGGCCGAGCGAGCTTGGACGGTGACAGTGAAGTCCTCGGGACTGTCACAGCACCCGGTGCTAACCGGGGCTGACCCTGCTGAGCATCCGAGATCTGATGGGATGGGATGGCAGGGAGGCATTTACTGCCAGCGGACGGTTCCACTGAGACTCGAACTCACAACCTTGGGATTCGGAGTCTGGAGTGCTCTCCATTACACCATGGGGCCGCCCCTCACTAGATAACTACCTAGCACCAAAAAAATGGCATTTCTATTAGAGCCATGCATTCATCACTTCTGTATTGGGTAAACGCTGGAGTTCAAACTGTATTCCATGAGGGAGTTCAATATGGTATAGCTGGCACAGTGTTATGAATTCAACCTTGATGCACAGCTTTATTGGTAGCAGCACAGTCTTCAGTTCAGCGAGATTCTCATTTCATGAACAAACATCCTGCTGACATTTCTGTGAGATTTATGTAATTTAGGTCTGCAGGGTCAGGGCTTCTGTATGTATCTAAATGATCTAATTAAAAGAAAAATTGTCATACCGCTACACAAGATATTATATTGCAAGAAGCAGGAGCCAGCTGTTTCCCTTTTAAGCTAACAGGCACAAAAATTTGTAGGTAACACCTTTCAGTACAATTCTATATTTCCTTATAACAAGAAATAACTAGGTTATACAAATGCCCCAAATGATGAAAGACTTATGCATTTGAAAGGTATAAAGACCATATGTATGTGGCATGTCTTCTTATGTATGAAAATCCAGTTGGATCAGCAGATTAAAAATAAAAATAGTTTTGCAAACTTTACACTCAGGGAAAACCAAAAAATAACATACAAGCTTTCTAGGGATGCTCAAACCATCCTTGCAAAACAGAGCATACCATTTCGTTTCAAAACTCCTTTAAAACCTTAAAATGCACATCAACTTTAATATTAACCATGTTGCCAACTTAAATTTCTAGCCCAAAATCAGACAGTTTTCACTGTTTTATCTCTCTCATTATTTTCAGAACAAATATAGTACAAAAACTGAGCAAGGTATTCCTGACAGTAAGCAAATACTAAAAAAGGAAATTCAGCACAGATACTAAACCCACAGGCTGCAGTGTTGGGGGATAAGGAAGGTATAAATCCTTACAACACTGTGTTCAAAAAAAGCTGTTAAATACATCGAAGCTACCTAAATTCTGAGAACTGGATTTGGGGAAATCCAGAAATTTGGGGAAGTCCTGGCTTTTCACTGTCATGGAAGTGATTGACTATTTTTACTTTTGAAAAATATTTTATTTCTATCTATATACTTGTATATTAGCCTACCTTTTATGCATTTGTTAACATTTAATATGGTCATTTCATTCTTATGGTTGTTTATTGTAAATATTCTTTGCATAAAAACTATTTAAGCAGAATAATGATACTGTTTGAAGAATAACTCCAAGAGCTATAGTTGATATTCTTCTCTAAAGGTGTACAAGGTTATTACAATATTTCATTACCACAAAACAATACATCTTCAGATAGAGGCAGTATTAGCTTGTAATATTTCTTGCTACCATGGTACCAACCTTTCCTTGTAAAGCAATTTAATCATTTCTATATTGCTTATCCGTGAAATATTAGTGCTGTGCTTCATGGGTAACACCTCCTGTATTTTCCTTACAATACAACTGTATTACTTACAGAGTCAGAAAACCCATTTGTCTTTAAGGATGTCATTGCATCTCATTGGAAAGAAGAACTGGTTTTCCAGTTTTAAGTCCTCAAATCAATCAGTCTGGGGCTCATTATTTTTTAAATGCACATGTCATCACTAGCATTCTCTTAGTTATCTTTCACATTACCACCTATCAGAACTGTTCAAATACTACAAGTCTTTGCATTTTGAGACAGAGAACAATCACATAAATTGTAATATACCATGAGATAACCTGGTACTTATACATTTAAGATTAACTATATTCTTATCTAGCTACTCTATACCAAAAGAAATTAAGATTACAACAATTAAAAATTAATATCAATTAACATTTGTATGTTCCTCACTTTTACTGGGTTATGCAGAAATTTTCCTCTCAAGAGTTTTCAAATTATGATTTCCAGGTGACCTTAGCTGGGACACATTAAGTAATACATGACTTCCCCAGACTTTGGGGTTAATATACAAAATGGGTGTGATCTGGCCTAGGCTCAAACTCCTGAGCCTTGGTCCGTGCCTCTAAGCAGATCTGGGATCCCATGACAGCCAGCCAGCCCAAATGATGAGCAATAACCCAGCCAACAACAGTCAGATGCCTCAGTCAAAAGCTAGTGATGAAATGCAGCAGCAGGCAGAGGCTCAGGGGAGCTGTCTCTCTCCTCCAGGTGGGCTGTCTCTGTTCTGACAATTCTTTGCAGGGCATACCAAACCCAGCAGAAGCCTGCTGTGACTGTCTCCTTGTTATATGGTCCAGCACTTCTGCTGCATCATCCATGCTCATTCACACATTTTACTATGACTTGATGCATAGCCTGATACTTACTACAAGTGCAACATCTTCAGAGCAAAGCCCATTACTTTTTGACTCAGTTATTTTCTGTGAATTTTTATTGAGCTGTTTTGCAGTGTGTCATTTTATGTTTCACTTTGTTAAAATATTTAATGAATTGTTTCAGAAAATTGAAATGACAAAATGTCTGAAAGTAGACAGCTGATGCTGTACCATGAACTGTTGTCATCATTGTTCATGAGATTACAGCACTGCCTAGTTGTGTCACATGTAAAGAACAGTTTTACAATGTGAGCTGCAGTACTAAAATCAGTTTGCAGGAAACTGCAGGTGATATCAATACCAAATCTTAAAAGAGAAAGAATTTTCCACAAATGAAAAACAATTCACAGTAAACATCTTATTTTGGAACTTCTCAACAGAGTCGTCTGTTTACATTTCAAGGTAGTACCAATAACAAAAGTAATTAATTTCCCTATTATAAATGAATAAACAGTACAGAACTTCTACAAGTTACTTCTTAGTTTAACTACTATTTTGTTTGATGCCTTTATGTACACTTCTTTTGCTCATGCCCACACCTATCAAGAATTTTTCTCCTGAGAAATATTCAGAATAAGATACTAAAATACCATATTATGGGGATCTCCTCCTTACTTGTAACTAGGACATAATGTGTTGAACTCTACTCCCAATGACTTCTAATTTCGTAAGCTTGATAGAATATATTGATAAAACAACATTTTTTCCCAGTAGCAGTATATTTTCCATGTGAAATATTTAATATGATCCAACTTGCAACATCAGTAGCAGACCAGATGCTCAAATTCTACTCCAGACTTTTCCAGTCTGTTTCAAGGCCTGGTTAATCAATGGGAATGTTTGACTTTGAACAGTAATCTGAAAGCTGCACATGAACATTTCCAGCAAGTAGGCCAGTCTCTTTGGGGTTTGCAAAACACTTTTTCACCTGAGCTGCACCACAGCCAAATATTTGTGTAATAGGTATCACAGAGCAGGAGGAGTAACGTGCTCTTTAACATACTGATCAGGTAGAGGTGAATCTCAAGCAAGGAAACCTGAGACACAGGACTCAACACCACCCAGTTGCCATTAACTTGGTGAGAAACTTTCACTTGAAGCTGAGTTCATGTGATGCAAACCTCATACATTTGAATCTCTCAGCCCACTTTTAGAAGTGCTCTTTACTTTCTAGCTTATTTTAAGCAAATAGAGTAATAAACTACATATAGCAGAATTTGGTTAATGATTAATTTGAGAAAAGATGATTTTTCTGTGGCCTTTTAAGAAACATCTAGCATAATACACCAAAAACTTGGCAAAAAGAAAAACTACCAGCTTTACTACAAAGTCTGAAATCCAAGCAAAATGTATTATTTTTCTACATGGAAAAATCTTGCAAATTCTTAAAGCTTTATATAAACATTAATATAATAGATTTTTACAATATAATGCCATGAATGTACTAATAGCATTCTTACTAGCTGCCAAACAGACCTGATGAATCCCTGAGATTTAAAATATCCTCTTATAAAGCATATAAAGAAGAAATTGAATTCTTTCGAATATTTTGTGGACGGCCCCAACAGTGTGGCTTCATTTGCCTGTGTGAAAGGATTTTTTCTAGGGAAGAACATAGTGAAATTTGGCTGATGGGTCTGAAGTACCTTACAGAAATTTCAGACGAATGATTGCATACATCTTAACACAAGGAGATATTGTCATAATTAAACAATGGAACACAAGTTCCACTTCTTAGGATGACAGTCAGTTTAAGGCAGATAAGCAGCACAAGTGGCACTCCTTTATCAGTATGCTGCTAAATGTATTCAGCACAAATTCAGCAATTAGCACTACCATGGCCTGTAAGTACTGGAGGGAAAAAAAGACTACTCAGGCTGTACACTAACAGTGTTTCAGTCCGTCCATTACATCCTTGCAGGCTACCATGAACTCACTGTTCCACATTCAACTAATCTTGAGCTGCATCAGCCAACAGACAGCTGACCATGACTTTGCAGCTGCTATACCCAAGGACACATTTGTCATGAAGTAGCACTAGGTGAGTTTCAAGCATACCATGCAAACGGAATACACCAAAATCTTTTCTTGTGGCAAACTGTCTTGTCTTGGTTGCTACAGTTTCCAGCAAACACCACTTACTAGATACATCAGGAATCTGACATTAAACCAGCCATGACAACATTTAAATAGTAGAAATTCAAGTACATAACAAATGTGTTACATACTTGAATAGATGCTAATTTGATAAAGCTGTTTTGGTGAACTGGATTGTAGTGCCAAACAAGATAAAAGAAGAATTCTATTGCTGCAACTAACCACAGTTGGCAAGACAGTCTTGTAGACAACCAGATTTACACAGCAGATGACCTCTTCAATGGATAGTAGAACAGCTGGGGCCTTTCTTCAAAGGATATAACATGTAATTCTTTAAGCTAAATATAAAAAATAACAAAGCAATAGGCTGACTACTAAAATAGTCCTGTACTTCTGCCAATTACTTGAACAACAGTAAATCAAGAAGCAGAACAGCACTTCAGGCTGAAGTTTGACAAGCCCATAAGGCAATTTTTAACTGCTGCTGTTCAACCATCTCAATCTCCTCTTGCATTTACAATTATAGTTCTATGTCGTCCCCTGCACAGCCTTCGGAAAGTTCTCTGTTAAGCAGGTTCAAGCTGGCAGAAAGTGGGGGTTTGGTTTGTTTTTTTAAAATCAGTGGCCAATGGGGCAGTGGTCTTCTGCCAGACTGATGTGCTGAAGTATTCTGCAAAGGATTAGGAAGGATGGAGTTACTGTGACCAGGGGAAGAGAAAACAGGATGATCACAGACAGGCTGCTGCAGTCACTTACACTGCTGCGAAACCACATTTATTACTAAGTAACACTAAGTAGTGACACAGCACACTAATAATACATTTTGGATGTTTCTTTAAAGCTCCCTCTAAATGCAATGCAGCAGCTCTTCTAAGTCATGCTCTGA
The DNA here is from genome assembly GCA_013396695.1 of Sakesphorus luctuosus. Classification (NCBI taxonomy): domain Eukaryota; kingdom Metazoa; phylum Chordata; class Aves; order Passeriformes; family Thamnophilidae; genus Sakesphorus; species Sakesphorus luctuosus. The sequence goes on from VWZD01009771.1 coordinate 2,113,828, forward strand.
GTATCAAATGACTAGCCTGGTTTTGAACAAGGAACATGAAGAGGTCCTTTCTGCATGGCAGGCTTCCAGCCTAACCTCTAATACAACTGGGAGGGAGGAGGGGAAAAGCTCTGGTTATTATTGAAATGTAGTGCACAAATGGAAGGTGATTAATTAGATCGTATTGGAGTTAAGATTGTTGTGTAGTGAATCCATAGAGAGGCTAGGAAAGCATTGAAGTTATTTGAGTAAATGTCGCTTTGCACTCCAATATTTTTAAAAGCTTCTTTGGTTTTAATTAAGAATAATTTTAACAGCAATCAGTGTGGTCAAATACCGTATATCATCATTCTCAGTCTCCCATTCAATGCAGCTGGAATAAGTACTATGAATGGTATTTTTCAGAGTTTTCTTTCTGTTTTATCTGGTCTGGATTTCCTTCCACAGCACTAACCTATTAGTCTTATGAGCTCCTGTTTACTGAGGTTCAGAAAAACACAAGGAAAATGAAAGCCTGTTTTAAGTAATTTTTGAGATTTACACTCTTAACTGATATGCCACAACACTTTTATTCCTCTCAGACATACATGCAAAAAAACCTCCTAAGGAATGATACTGTTGGCAAAATTAAAAAGCCTTTGAGGACAGAACTAATGCCATGATGATGGCAAAGAGCTCCACAAGCATCATGCAGGACTCAGAGCAGGCAAAACTATGACAAACTTCAGTGTAGATATACCTAAGCTAATACATCTAATGAAAAATAATCTCAGTCAGTCATGTACACACCATGCCGACAAATGACTGGAGAAAAGCCTCTAGCAGTCATTACTGGCAGATCCCTAGAATTTACAGTTTCATGTAAAATAGCAACAAAAACACTTAGCAAAACACTGGGCATCATGAGGAAAGTCATTGAGAAGACAGAGCATATTTATACAACCTTGGCCCACCCACATCTCAAGTAGCATTTGAAGTTCTGGTCTCTGCATCTCAAGGACAGACTCTAGTCAGAAAAGGGCAAACAAAATATGAAAAAGATGGAGTGGCTGCCTTAGAAAAAGAGACTTAAGGGGATCTTCAGTTCAGAAGGAAGGCTGAAGTAAGGTATGATCAATCAAACCATGACTGTAGTGAATAAACTAATACAAAACTGCTTGCTAAATCCTCCAGTAATAGGACTAAGGGACTTTTAACAAAGCTGGCACATTAGTTTATAAAACATTAAAGTGCTTCTTTACAAATCTAGTAGTAAGCTTTCAGAAGGTGCTACCACAGAAGGATGTTACAGTAGTAAGCATCAGCAAGTTTGAAAAAGACAAGTTCTTGGTTTGCATATCCCCAGATGGGCTCTGAAAACCCTGAGATATATACAGACCATCCCTAATATGAAAACTAAGTATGCAGGAAGAGTACAAGGGAACAGGCACAGTAGATGACCAGGTTTGTGTACAGGCCCTAACAGCATCCCTTAATGTCACTGCTGGAGACCAATGCCTGAGTTTGAAGGCCCAATGGTCTGACATAGTAGAGCTTTTCTGATGTTCTTTAGTTTTCTCTAGCATCTTCTGCTGAGCTCTGAAAAACCCAGAAAGGTTACACGCCTGCTTCTTATCTGCTGTGAAAAATAGAGGTCAGATATGAATAACAGACCATTAGTATAAATTCTAACATACAATATTCTACATGAAGCAATAAATTAGTACTATATCTTTTAACAAAAATAAGGGTCAGACCCAGAAGGAACTATTTGCATTAGTCCAGCCAGTGTGACCCCGACACAGCCACAGATGTTGTTCCACAGCAGGACCAGCTATTTGAGTGAAAATGTAGCCACCTGCTGAGGGACAAAAGAAACAAACATCAGCCCCTCAAATAGCTGAGCTGCAGAACTGCTCAAAGGGAAGAAAGGTTAGGCATGTAAGTCACTTGTATTTTTACTAACGCAAGTCTCAAAAGATAGTAGGAGTTAAAGCCTACCGGTATTCAGATGGCAGTCTTACAAAACTGAGTGCAAAAGCCAGTATCTGTAGGGTGTTTTCTGCCCTCTTTTACAGAAGGTGTTTATACATGAAATAGGCATATTATAATTGAAATATTTTGAGGCTACTGATAATACAGAACACCTGCAAAGGGAGAAGGTATGCTGGCAACACTCCACAGAAATGAATAAATATAGCACTACAGAATTCTCACGTGGTTTCAGTTATACAGAATTTTATTCATTCACTGTACTCTTTAACCATTAGCTCCCTCTCCAGTATTTGGCAACTTCTTCTTATTCAGACACAAAAAATGTACACTTATGTATTTCATAAATATATGTAGTGGTACATTTTGTGATACATTAAATATACACATATATGTATTAAAGTACACATTTTAATGCTTAGTGGAAAAATACAGTTTTGACAAATAACTATTGCAAATATCTAGATTATTCCCATTAGTTTGGGAGGTTAAATTGAGAACGACAAAAATCAGAATGACAAGGGTTAAATAAAGAGTGTCTGCTCCCCACTACAGATGCAATTTTACATTTTAGGTAGTGATATGAGAAGAGGGGAAGGGTGTGTTCCTAAATAAGATTTGTAATTAATTATCACACCCTGATTCATCTCTGTATTAATACCACCCACAAGCAGGCCTAAGACTCTTGAACATCCTTTGCTGCTCCTGGATGTACTCGAGAAAGCTGATCTTGGCCACAACATATCTGCAGTCTGCACAGCTCTGCCAAAATTATGCCTGCCTACCTATCAGTCAAAGAACAACTTGCCCATCTTCACCTCTGTCCCTGTGTTGAAGAGCTGTGTTCTCAGCATCAGGAGCTGAATTCCTGTTTAAGAGTATCTTTTCTAAGTTCTTTGGAAAGCATTCACAGGAGACACAGGAGCTCAAGAGGATCACTCTTTGGTCATTCACACATGCCCAGGCAGTGTTAGCCAGCAGCACATACTATTACCATTTGGAAACATACGAGGCTTGTGAATAAGCTACAAAGGGAATGCGTCGATGCTGAGGCATTTTATACTTCTGTTTATCTGGAATTCTGCAGAGCTTCCATACATCAGCATTTAGAGTTGCTGTGTTTGCTAACAGCTACCAGTCAGTATTTTAACTGCAGTTCAAAAACAGCATTAGCTTTTCCAAAAAGATCTGCATACCATCCTCATGATCTAATACAACTGGGAGACACCTCATTCATTGATTTGTGCATCTTTACTACGAGCTCCTGCAACTCTTCAGTGGTTCAACTGAATGTACATACATACTTACTTCTAGAAAGCACGATACTTGTTTTCCCTAGCTGTATTAAAAGTAGTCATGGCAAATTACATCAATACTATTTTAATATGCATCTTTATCTAAGCAACTAAATAGGCAGCAGGTTGGAGAATATTACAGGATTGACTGCTTCAATTCCAGATTTGTTATCTTACATGTAGCAATACTATCTTATAAAAATTACTACTAGAAAAGCAGCTTAGGAAAATCCAAGATATCTTTGAGTGTCCTTTTAGTTGGGAAGCATATAGATGGACTCATTTGTTTTTATATAGAAGAAAACCATGAAAAGCAAATTAACAATTTCTGAAATTTTTGCATTCTCCTCTTTTAACTAGGTATAAGCATTATATAATGATAATACTTATGAATATTAATAAATGTATAGCTGGTTAATATTTTTAACAAGTAAATAATTAATACACTTATATTCACTCTAGTGGTGGGACAATCCCTGCTCCTAAAAAGTTCACTACTTATTAACAGACAGAAGTGAAATAAACACTGAATCGTACACCCTTCCAAAGTTATACAACTGAAATATTTTGATCTTTTAGAAAAGGTTTTCTTAGAACTGTGCAGGGAAAAAAAGTAGTTAAGACAAAGATTAACTATGCAACAAATACAGTGGCATACATTCTCCTGTATGCACGTCCTCTTGGGAACAATCCCGGTGAAATGAGTGTCACAAAAAAGACTGCTCATATGCTGAAGGTTCTACAGTTTACCTATTCATAAACTAGAATTTTAGATTAAAATTGGGTGTCACTCACAAGGGGGAAAAAAACAAACCACAAAAATTTTGGGTTTTCTTTCCTAAGACTGCACATAAGGAAAACACAGGTGAGGTTCCAAGGCAAACTAGCACAAATGGGTGCATCTCAGACACTGCATCAGGACTATGTGCAACATACCTGGATCAGGACTGCTCGTTAAATTAACCTAAAATAATGACACTGAATCAAGTTAACTACATGAGGTTTCTGAAATACTGGTTTGACAATACTGCATTTGATGAGTCTATGTGGATCCATCCAGAACTGGTGATGTACAGGAACTGTCAATAGCAATTTCTATCCTGTCAAAAATGTGTACTTAGTGGGTAAGTATGCAGGGAGGGAGGGAACAATATTAACCTGTGTTAGTTATAAATTCCACATCTCAAATATTTTACACTTAACTGTGCCTTCTCCACAGCTGTAAAAACTGGGTTTCAGCTCCCCAAAGCAGTCAGTGCCTGTATGTGTAACAATGGTGTTTGCACTGGTTATTCACCCTTGCATCTATCACATGATTTTAAAATATTCTGAAAACATGTTATGAATCACATGATTGAATGCGTTCTTATACCAACTAGTGTATCAGAATAATCTATCAAGAGAGAACAAGATCAGTACAGTCCTAGAAAGTAGAAAAGGAAGCTTAAAGCTACTACAAAAGAATAAAAAAAACCCAAATCAAATGAAGAGCTCTTCACGTATTCTCTAGACAGTGTTTATGTTTAAAATGCCCAACCCAACAAATGCAAAATAACCCGGAGATCATAAGAACCATTTCCTCTTCAACTGTTAATTGTGGATGTATCCAATTTCCTACTGAAACAATGTCAAAACTCCTTATTTCCATGATTGGAAGATCAGGTTCTTCATAACAAAGTCTGGCAAGATTCCTCCAAGTGTTATATAATCAAGATGCTGAATGTTTATATTGACATCTGTACAGACCATCTAAAGTCTCTTTTTATCTAAATTAGCAAGATTTGACAATCCTTCAAAGCCTTCCAGTAATATCACTGAAAGTACAGCAGCTTGAAGAACAATGGAAAAGAGTGCATAGGGATAAGCGGGATTTCATCTTTGGAATTCCTCCGTCTCAATAGCCAATGGTGATGTATCAACCGTCACCGTTACACTTACTTTAAAATAACTTTTCTTTGAGCTAACTGTGCTGACAACTTTAAGATACAGTCTGCGGCCACACCACCACCATCAGCACCACCGCTGCCTTCGACTGTGTGAATCGCCCAGCTGGGCGCCCAGGACCACCTCCGAGTGTAAAATCCTCCCTTGCTGGGAAGTTCAGACCGCCATCCCCAGACGAGCCCTCTGGCACTGACCGATCCCAGCGCCGCCGGGCCGGGGCACGTCCGCGTTGCCGCACCCGAGCGGGGCAGAGCCGGGCCGGGCCGGGGCACTGCCACTGCCCCCCGGGACCCGCGGCACCCGCCCTCCCCACCACCACGGCCGGCAGCGCCGGGGACACCGGCCGGGGACACTGATCGGCGGTCCCGCTCAGGGGCCCTCCCGAGCCGACGGAGCGGAGAGGGCAGCGCCGCAGCCCCTCCGCCAGCTCCGACCGGCGGGCTGGTATCGTCCCTCGCCGCGGTACCCACGGGCACCGCCGAGCAGCGGCAGACCAAGTTCCCACTGTGCCGCCA
>VWZD01009771.1:2129786-2149083 GCA_013396695.1 Sakesphorus luctuosus
ACTGTATTTTGATATCCTTCCTTTTGACTCTGACACTTCATTTTAAAATAATTATTTCACAAAGAATTTCATAAACTATTTAAGGAAAATCATATGTATAAATTCATATTAAAAAAACTTCACAAAATACTTTTTTGTAAAGTGCTTTTTTATTATGCACTGTCAACAGTTAAATGATGTGTTGCTGTTTTGTGCAAGCTGGAATAGTGTTAAGAGAGCAAATGTTAATCCATAAGCATAGGTTTTAAGGAAAAAAGTGCTAGATCTGCAGAAGTTTGTACAGGTTTAAGCATGAAACTGGAGAGCTGCTTCAGTTAAAATGACACTGATTTGGTTTCAGAGACAGCCACTAGTTTTAATTGCCCAATGTTCCCAAAGCTTGTTCCAGTTCTGCATAGGATGTTTGGTTCTATCACAGGTTTAAGTTTACACAGTTTTTAGGGTTTTTTCCTGTCGTTCTCTATAACTGTAGTAGCAGCTCTAGCAATATAGCAAAACATTCCTGTTTACCAACCAGCTGCAGTTACTATTCAATAATGTGTCCATTTCAAACTAAGTTCTGCATGATAATGCAAGAACACAAACAAAAACCCCAGACATCAACCCCTCCCCCCCAAACCCAACCCAGTTTTCTAGTATGAGCTAACACAACAAATGTACATAGTATATCATGGAGCAACAGCTCAGATACAATAACAACACGGAAGAAAAAACCTACGGAAATATTTTGCTTTTTGTGCACACCAAGTACTTCACATTTGAAATTGTTACAAATGATAAACATTAAAATTGATTGTTTCTCCAGGATGGTCATGTAGTAACATATTGCTTGCAATGTTCATAAATGTAGAAAAACAAGGTGTTTTTTAATTACAGACTGAAAATGTTCTATCTTGTGCATCTTTATTGCCTTAAATATGAACTAACTAGGTAAAATCTGAGTAATTGACAGTATAATTGTTTTTTTTTAAAATGAAATCTCTGGATATTAAATTCTTCAAGGAAGACTAAAATAATTGGACTGAAGAAATACCTGGTTTTGTCATACTTTATAATGAGTGACAAACACAGCTGACCACTTAGCTGGTTTCTTAATTTTCATCATAACATCTATTTCTTTTAATTTGTTCCTCTACAGTGAGCTGTTTGAACTTGACTTTCTGGCCTTGGAATGATGGAACAGCAGTATGTCTTGATCTCAGTGAGTCTAAGCTTGTGTTTATGTCATTCTTTGCCACTTTTATTATTTCACTTACTTGACAAGCATTAATATCATTCAGTTCTGTATCATAATTTCCCTGTTCTTTTGAATATGGACTACAGGAATTTTTACTTATGTCTACAGAGTCTATTAGACCACAGTTTAAAACTAGATTGTCTTTTTTAAGAAAAGATGTTTTCATAGAGTCAAATAAAATAGGATGTAACTTTTTGTCTTTTTTGTCATATTTTGATTTTTCTCCAGTGCATGCTGACTCAGTACCAACAGGCAATGTTGTGTTAGTTGCCTCCTTTAAAACTAATATGCTATTAGTATGAGACTTCTGAAAAGTGGCATCATTATTAAATTGAGCTAGACTCTTAGATGTAACAGCATCTTCATCTTTTGAGTTCTGTTCATCCTGTGAAACAGTTACAGTATCACTGGAATAGCTCTCATTACGTTCATACATCTCAAATATTTCTTCATTTCCAGACTGGCTGTCCAGCTTTGCAAAGGCATGCTGTGATTCAGTGCAAATCACATGGCTTAATGTTGTCTTAGACATAGATGAGAGAGTTGTTTCATGTCTACAAATATTTAGATGTGAAAAAGTGAAGTAATTGTTATTGTTGTTGATATTCAAGCTGCATTCTTTGTGATTCCTTTGTACTGTTACGTCGTCGATGTTAGTAACCTGTACTACTTCTGAATCATCAATTTCATTAGTTTTTTTCTCTTTCTCNGAGGTTTATTTGTATTTAAACTAGAATCTTGAGCAAAACCTTCTGGGGGCCACTTTGACTTGACTTTAGCTACTTCTTCAGTAGAAAATGTTTTCTTAGTTGTTTCATCATCTGTTGAAGGAGGCCATGTCATCTTTAATTTACCTCTTTCTGTGGATTTTTTCAAATTATTATCCAAAATATCAGGATGAGCACCTTCAGAACCTGAGTGCAAGTCTTTGTCAACTTCTGTAATTGGTTTAGGATCAACAGGTATGCTGTTAATGGGATTTGTTTCTTCAGTGTGAGTACTGTCTACTGAGCTATGTTGATCTTTAGAACGCCATAATTCTTTATGCTGCTTGTGTCCAAAACCTTCATCATAATTGCCTTTTGATTTAAAAAGTTGCTTAAAATGGGGTTTGCAATATATTTTTCCATGGAGAGATGCGTAATTTCCCAAGCTGCCAAATGGAAGAAAATTTGTTTTATACTTTTACATATCATAAACTACCATGAACTTTACATTTTATTTGCTATTTCAAGTACCTCTATATATAACAGTACATAAAAGAAAGGAATAGCAAAAAGAGAGCAAATTCAATGTAGTGACCAATTCTGACCACACACCTCCCCCTCTTTTACTTGCAAAGTCCCATACAATTTCAAAGTCAAAATTAAGGAGAAGAGTCATGCTTGGTGATTTAAGAAAGAACATAAACTCATTGGCTTGTTGCACAGCATAAGCTTCAAGTAGGAATGTTCTACTGCACTTCAGGGCAGTTTGGACCATTTTCCTTTATCTTATTAAAGGCCAAATCCTCCATTTTTTTTTTTATAAAATAACTGGAGCAAGTACAGTGCTGATATTTTTAGCCTTTGTGCAAATTACAGAAATTTGTGTGTAATTATATTTGGATTTTGCTCCAGAATGAAGTAAATGAAATGTGTGTATCCTTCAATGTGTTAAAATCAAACCTGTTGGCCTTTGCCATCTGATAGAGCAATAAATCCTGCATTTAGTATTAAAGTTACAGAGTGGTTTGCTAATGCAGAGGATCATTGTAACTCATTTTACGGATGAGGAAAATTAGGAGAAAATCTGGTGTGTGTTCAGATATTTTAATTTCCACATGAGTTTCTGTGTCTGCTGCTTCCTGGAAGTCTGTAACAGTGAGTAGGAAGTAATGTGCAGAAGAATTTGGAAAGTGCTGGGATGAAGTAGTTCTTTAGAGAATTTAAAAGACTTGTTCCCTATCACAGGACAGATGTAAGGAGCAGAGAAGAAAAGGGGAATTCAGGACAGCTCCCTGTCAACACAACATCCTACAGACTGAATAGCACAGTTGAAAATAATTTCCCCATCTGTATTTATATTCAGAAGCAGATTTCTGTGAGTGAACATGCAGTTACTTCTTACCTTAGTTGACTGCCACAGTGGTGACATCGGAAACATGATTTATGAAAATTCTGCTTGTCAGCAATGAGACATTCCATTGGGTAAACCTTCTGTTGACAGAGTTTGCATGTTTCATTTTCCTGAATCTGCAGTTTCTAGAACCATATATTAAAAAGCTACAAGTTAGTTTAAGCCACATGTTTTGATTTGATTTTAACAAATCAAATATATGAAAGTCCATATATTTTGTTAGAATATTATTCATTTGCCATTAACTGGTATCTCAGCTGTTAATTATAGGGCTTCATTTTTTTCCAACTAACAGTAAAGCTTAGGAAATGAGAAACTACTTACCTTTCCATTTGCAGGAATCCATGCATTTGAAGGGACTATTCACTTCACCAGGTACAATATTTTCCATGTATTTCTACTAACTAATTATTTTGTGAAATGAGATAGGATAATAAAAAGTTTTTTAGTATAAGTGGAATTGAGTATAATGTATGTATAGTCTTTGAATGTACTGTGTGGTTGAAAGATCAGTAAACACGAGCAGAAGTTTGAAATTCTGATGAGGAAGTTTTGCTTCACTATGCCAAAAGCATATTAGGGATTACCAGTTTTGTGGTAACCTGCAGACTGTGCACTCATATGGTCATATATTCTAGGACATAATTATTTGTGCTTTTTAAAATTTTAATTTTCAGACCTGGTACCTTTTTCAATACTTTTAAATTTTAGTACTGACATATCTACTTTTATATTAGTAACGGTATAAAGTTGTTTCTTCTATGAAGCATAGTTAATTACAAAGAAAACTATCTCTCTGCAAAATAAAAAACATGAATATAAAGTTTATTTCATACAAACAAGGGGCAGAACGATATAATGCATAATCTGTTGGGCTTGAAAAAATGCCTGTTGCTCCTCTGTTTTGATCTCTGAATTGCTGTGAAAATGGTACTAGCGGACAAATACAAATAGAGTGGACCAAATAATTGCTGTATAAATATATCTCCACTGATGACAATAATGCCCCTGCACATCAGCAGAAAATCTGGCCTCTTTCAATATTCTGTCTGTGTTTGGTTTGCCTGCTGGTATTGATTTTATAACAATTCACAAATCAAGACAGAAAGCAATGTAGATTTCATAAGTACTGCTGTAGTTGCCACATATCTCTAGTGTCCATAATAAGAGCTGTGAAAAATGCTGAAAATTAAGTATCTTCAAGATAATGTAAAACTTGCAAAAATATGAAACCACTAGTAAAAAAAAAATCTCCCAAAGATTTGTTGGTCATGGAATAGAAAGTCTCAAATATAGGCTCTACTTAGGCTCCAAAAAGGCTGACAGAGAGGCTGGGGAGGCAAGAGTGCAGCATTCCAGACATGCCTCCCTCCCACTTGGCATGGACTGCTTGTGGATGGCAGTGTGAGCCAAACGCATGGACTCAGCTGAATGTTCTTAGGTACACAAGTGTTCTGAATGTAAAGAGGGAGGAGAGGAAGGGGATAAGGTGATTGGGAGGGGGAAAACTATCTCATTGAATGATTTTACCACCAGGCTGTGCCTCATTTTACAGGCTCACAAGCTGTGTTTAATTGCACTCCTAATGTGAACAGAGGTGGGACCCTTCTCTTCTTAGCACACAGTGCTGGGAGTCCCAAAGCAGATCTTTCTGTTTAAGAGTTACATTGGTACAGGAGCATTTAGCCTTTTATCTGCTGTTTTCTTTACTGTTCAAGCATAAGAATTCTGTTCATGTATTTCAAATGGCTAAAGCTATGGCAACATCTGCTCTTCCTGCAGGATCCCATCCATATTCAGTGCCCAAAATAGATGCAAAAAAGGACAGCACTTACATTCATCATGCAATAGCATATGTAATATTTTCTAATTTTCAAATGCATAAGTCTGCAATCTAAATACTATTGAATATAATTTTTAAGTAACACATGCATCATGAGAAAGAAGGCATGGTTTATTTTCAGTGTTTACTTCATATTCAAATATAAATAAATTCACATCATATAGTTAAAATTTTACTTCAATATAAAACAAATAACAGGCTTCAGCTCTTTAGGGACACTGAGTGGCTCTACTTCTTCTTGATGTGAAACCTGGACCCTGATAACAGGTTTTGTTGCCTGAATCCAGACCAGGGCTTCATGAAGTGGTAAAGCCCCCCCAACAGGAGATAGCAGAATTAAAAAAAATACAGTAATGTGTAAGCCATTTCAGTAACTTTACTCAAATAGAAAACCCACTGAAACATAGTTTGCTTTGCCCAAAGTCACATCTTGTATTTTAACAAACTAAAACCAGATGTGCACAAAACATGACCATTATTTTATCTCTACAGCTATTTTATATAGGCAACATTCTACTTCAGTTTAGAGGATGTTGCCTTAATTTTAAGCACGAGAAGTCGGGTGCGTTCTGTTCACATTTTCTAGCATGTTATTATTTTTCAACATTACAACAGTAATGCTATTTCAATTCTTTTTAAAGTATCTTTTTATTTTGCTCTATTTAATTCTTCAGGATAGATCTTGTAGTGTTAATTCTAATAATGATGGAAGAGATAGCAACTCAACGTTTTCACTAAATAGAGATTTTCACAACAGTTCCTGTGTCTTCAGCTTCTCAACCTCCTGGTCTTCATGGAAATCTATCTATATTCCTATGTCATATTTTTGCACTCCTTTTGTATCATTGCCATCAAATTCAGATTCAGAAACTGTGTTTTGCTCTGGTGTTATAGGAACTGCTACATCTTTTGTGGGACCTTGATCTTGCTTGTGTGATTTTTGTAATAGATGTTTCAGCTGGACTTAATTCCTCTGAATCCCGTGTGTGCCAAGGCTGTGTTTCAACTGACTGTTTTGCCATGTGTACAGCACCATTCATGTTTTCCTCCACTGAGATTACACACAGGACTTTATTTTGCACCAGGTCTTTGGCCACAGGTAAAGGCTACATTTATCTACTGTGCCATTCTGTAATGCCTCTTTACAGTGTCTTCTCCATGGAAAGCTTTATTTTCCAGTCTTTGGCCAAAGCTGTCTCTGGTAACAGACAGTGGCTGAGGTTTGAAATATACTTCTCTGCACTCCTCTGTGAAGAGCTCAGCTTCTCTTTCAGCTCAGACTTCATCTGCAGCAAGTTAAGGACATGCACTGGGTTGAGCTTCTCAAGTTTGTCCAGGTTCTGTGCCTCCAGCATGTGCCTCAGAGTCTTTACAGCACCATTAGAAACTTCTGAGGTGCACATTTCAACTGATGCTTGTCCCTCAGTGGGGTGATTTTTTTTTTGTATAGTCAGTCCACTAGGTGCATTTCAAACCTCCACCTGCCTGCGCTGACACCTCCTCTATGCAATGTGAGAACTCTGTCCATAGTTCCTGCAGAGCCTGGAGAATGTTCATGCAGCACATCAAGAGGCTGGCTCTAAAACATCCAGGTTGTATATTTAACATTTCCACCTGCAATAGTCTGGGGAAGAAAGGGTTGAAAATGGAAGATTTGGCCAGGAGGTAGTTATTTTTAGTTGTTTTCACTCAAGATAACTTTGCAGCTGGGAATGATAAGAATATTTTTTCAGTGTGGGAATTTTCACATACTGAGTTTTCTTTGGGTTTTTCTGTCTCTTGAAAGAAGTGGGATTCTCTCAAAGAAGGTAACAGAATATTGTTAAAGGCTTAAAAGGACCCTTTTCCACGGGCTTGGGTGGAAGGGAGATAAAAGAGCTTAGAATTGTAAAAACACAGCCTGGCCTGGTGGTGACTTTGTGTGTGTGTCAGCCCTTTGATATATAAAGCAAAGCCCAGCCTGGGCTGATGCTTTTTGCCCCTGCTTAAGTTTTGATTTTGTAGTGTGTGTTTCCCTGGAATGATGGAATAAATCTATTCTTCACACTTCAGCTGTCAGTCGTGGCCATCTTGGTTAACCTGCATGTATCAATTCCCAAAAATGGTTACCTGGTCTGCAATACTTCTGGCTTTATCTGGGTGTGGAGGAATATCTTTCAGTGGAATGAAAGGCTGGTTCTCAAAGACCCATCTTACCCTCTCCTCTCTGGATTTCATGCCTCTCTAAGCATTGTTTTTCTGGTCTTGTGAACATCTGAATGATGAAGGCAAAGCCATTTCTAGCCTGCTGCACTTCTGAAATCATATTCCATGTTTCAGATTCACCATATAAAATACTAGAAAATGTTTCTCTAAGTGTTTTCTTAATTGTGGGTGTAAATATTTATATAAATGTCTTATAAATGGGCTTGGGCACAGATCTGTGGAGACAGCAGGCTTTGTTGGAGAGCTGGACTCAGATTTGATTGACATTTCTATTGGAGCTTTCACATAAGTGGTGGAAAACTTTCCTGTTCTTCCATATTCAGGGTATCTGGAGCAAATAATTGCAGAGGTAGAAATTTCATCCTGTGTTTCCCTTGGTGTAGAAATTTCCTGTAGTCTGCTTGGTAAAGTTGTAGCAGTAGATGAACTGTTGAAGGCAATGTAATTTCCTGGCATATATTTTCCATCTTTAGGGAACAAAAGGGTTGGGTTTTTTGTGGTTTTGGTTTGTTGGTTTGGTTTTTTTTTCTTCTCTGTCTCTCTCTTTTTTTTCTCTCTTTTATTTATTTATTTATTTTTAAAGTAGCATATGAAACAATTTTTCTATTCTTCACAAAAGCTAGTTCTGCAAGCATCCAAGCAATAGGATTATAATAGGATCTGGAAAGCCACAATCCATCAGCTCAGAATGCATAAAACCAATCTTGAGCTAAGAGCTCTGCTATTTGCACCATAGAATATGTGTGAAAGAAATTTGGAATTCATGCAAAATGATGATTGAGCAGTCTTGGTGTTTTTGCTGCAACAAATGCAGACTTTGCATTATAAACTTTAGCTGTATCTTATGCTCATTTTCATTTCTTCTGAAAGTGATATTTTCTATGCTTCTGAGAATCTGTGATGACAAATTATACATATTTACAGATTCTGAACAAGTAAAGAGGAGACTAAGCAGAGGAGGACAGGAGTACAGAACTCTTTCCTTTTAATTGTATTTGTCACATACTTTAAGTACTTTGGAGCCTTCTAATGTACTTCATATTATGTTAGGTGCACTTAATTCCTGAACTCTATATATTCTCACCACTTTCATAGATTACATTTTATATCATAATTATTCAAAATAGAAATTCACACTGCATCACAGACCAGTGTCTTAACTTCTAATTTGCATAAGGAAAGATCCCTCATTAAAAACACAGACCTTTACTTCTTTTGCAGATGTTGTGACCTCTCTGTCAGAGTGAAGAGCTTTTTCCTGAGCTGCCTTTTCAATTTGCTCTTTTAAAATCTGTGTTACAGTCTTTGGGAGCTCTTCATTCTGAGCTGAATTAATTGCTGCAATGGGAAGAAGAAAAAAAAAAGATTATTTTTCCTCCAGCCTTCACTTTAAGAAATTGACTTTAACAATGAATTATAGAATATTACTACCTAAGATAAATTGTGCTTAGCCTTGTAGAAGTCTAGAGAGTCACTTGATCAGGAACAGAAATCCATGGAGAAAACAACAGAATAATTGCTGATGGATGTGATATAACCCACTGTTTTACCGTAAGTAATGTGGCAGGGCTAAAGGTTGATTGGGGTCTGTGGTAGAATATAATGCATGAATTCTAGTGCAAGGACTAAACTGTAGCAGCAGCAGTGCCTTAACACAGTGGTCATATTTGCAGGGTTACTCACTTCAGCTACAAACTGAACCTTTCTCATCCACAGCTGTGTCCCTACATGGACCAGGGTTTGCCTTTGTTTTCAGACAGTTCATCAAGTCCCCAGTTCATTAAAGCAACTAAGACCATATTTAAAACCACATCCTTGTGCAAAAGTAATCTCTTAATACTGAATTCTAAAACTCACTTAAGTCCCTTTGAAGTCAAGGATTGTGCTCTGCTGATAATTCTCAGCAATGTGTGTTTTCATGTTTGTTAAGAACGGTACACCTGTGTGAGTAAAGACAAACACCATTGCTCATTTGTGAGCCTTTATTCTTGTGCCACTTCTTACCTGTGTCATGCTGAGTGGACATAGAAGCCGTTTTTATTTCATGAGTAACTTGCTCACTGGGAGAAACCTGCACACAAAACCTCCACTTTAATACACAATTTACTGCAATACATAAGAATTTTCCATGCTTCTGAAACCACATTTAAGATAATTTTACATCAATGAAAAATAGGAATGTAAACCTAATTATCCTGTTAAAACAATAATAAATTAAAAACACACAATAAAACACCTTTAAAAATTATTATGCACTGCCTAATGAGAGAAGTGTAATGTCAGCAAAACATCCAGATCTTGCTCTACCAAGTGGTAAAGGAGGAAGAAACAAATCAGATATGTATTGGCATCAGTATAATTGTCCAGTGAGACTATTATTATTTGATACAGTTACCTCTTGTTTTTGAGAGGCTTCTGTCTGACTTTCTTTGGAAGTCATTTCATTGCACTCAGCTTCCCTGGTGCTTCTTGATACTGTGTGGTGCCTGCTACTTGATGTCTCCTCAAGACAAACAAAAATAATTGCACATTAATAGCTAATAGTATTTTTTTAATTTTTTTTAATTTTTTTTTTATGTGTAGGACTGTCACACATGAATTCTAATGTAAGTGGTCTAACCAGAACAGTAATTTTACAGCAGAGTGCTCATTGTTATTATCTGTGATATTTGTTGCCATAAACATTGGGACAGGCTGTTTTGTATCACAGAAGATGTCTAGTAATTTTTGTTTCTGCAGCAGACACTGGGCAGCAGATGTGGAAGCTGCATGAATAGATACAGTGTGTAATTGGACTGGAAGGGGACGAAGGTGACTAGGAAGACTGGTTCTGGCTTTATGTGCTGTGCTGTCAACTTGTTGCCTGTCAGCAGGCATGAGGCTAATGCAACTTTGTAAAGTAAGTATAATAATACAACTACATAAGGGGTGATGGCTTCCTGCATATGCTTTGTACAGCTCTTCCAATGCAAACATTGCGCTGAATTGCAATTATGAAAAACATGACCCCGGGCTAACCAGCAGATCCTATAAAATACCCAGGTTAGCACTGTATCTGCAAGCCTGACAACTGCAGTGAAATTATAAGAGCGTATTGTTGGGAGTTTAAAGCACTGTCCGAGTTGTCTGTGTAACCTGATTTCTGAGGTTATCTGTATTTACTTTGGCTTCAGATTCTGGCAGTGATTTGTTTTCTTACTTGAAGCCTGACACAGACCCTGTGTTACATGACTTTACCTGTGTCCATGGGGTACTTTGAGGTTTAGTGATTAGAAGAAATAAATCAGAAAGATTGATATTAATAAGGCAGCAGTCCTGTGCTTCCTCTCTCCCATGCACACAAGAGTCATCTAACAAATAATTTCACTCATGTCAAATTATATTTTCTTTTTCCTTTGTGAGAGTTTCTACTGATAATAAGCCTTCAAATAAAAGGAGCTTCTGGTCCCTTCAGCAAGAGCTTCCCAAGTGTTCAGTGTAACTTGAATGTGAATGGAGGCAGCACTGTGTTTCTGAGATTGCTGCTATAGTGCAACAGAGGGCTGTAAGCTTCCTGCATCTCAAATCCTCACACCTCCTTGAAATGCAGCTATTTGTGGGTCAAGAAATTAACACTCTCTGTTAATCATCCCATGAAAAAGCATGTATTTATGGCATTTATTCCACCTTCAAACTACGGAATTCTTACATTGCTTGCATCTCTTTTAATATTTCTCCTGAATTAATACAGGAGAGTGTCTGCTGCCTGGCCCATAATTTCTGCCATACAGTAGGCAGCAAGGGCTTTTAAATTCTGTGGCAGAGAAACAACGTGCATCCCTTCATGAGCTTTAGGAATTCTTTTCCACCTCTGTGCTGTCAAATCCTCTGTTTCAACTATAGGATGAATTAAAATCATACAAATAAAAGGTGGAATTAATTTTCTTATTACTGGCCCAGTTAATGATTTAGTGCATTACCTGTATCAAAATCAGTCCTATCTGAACTGTCAAAGTGAGCTGAGGCTTGAGGAAAGCACATCACAACACAGTTTACTCTTGCAGATTCTCTATGCATGACAGTTCTAAGGGAGCTGAACAACATATGAGGAGATGTAGAGCTAACCCCATACCAGGCTGAAAAGAAGCAGTTCAAAGAAAATGAAGTGCAAATTCTCCCATTTATTCTGTCTTTAATGACTGTGTAGGTGTATGTATAATATGCCTTTTTATTTTATATGGATATGCTTTTTAATGTATTTATGCATATATATGCTTTTTTAATTTAAGATATGCTTTGCTGTTCTAATGTTCATGTTTTAGATATGTAAGTCAAGCTCTCATTACTGAAAAACCTCATTCATGAGACACAAAATATGTTCAGAATAGTCATTATGTGTCCTTTGAATGGTGTGGGGTATTAAAAAGAAATATAATTAGGCTTAATGTAGTCAGGAAGCAAATCTAATCTGAATGTCACTACTGCTTTATTGCTGTAACTTTGGTACTGCTTATGAAATAGTTGCCATATTGAAAAAGATTATAATCATTTAATGTGATAGCTGTGGCTGTCTAAAATGCAGCCTAAACATTATAAGCCAGACTTTCATAATGTGATTACATAGCCTTGCTCTGGGCATGCAGGGAGGAAGAGGGACCTGGAGGATCCCATATTTTGTGTGTCAGTAAAGATGGCTAATTGAAATTCCTATAACAGAGTGTTAAATGCTGCTTGTTTATTATTCAAAACAAGTGGAGTGCTGGAAGACCTGTGGTTTCATCCTTCCTCTGTAATTGCCAGCTGTTGGATATAGGATTACTGAAGGTAGGATTGATTTAGTCTACCTCTTTATGTTTATGGCATGTTTTTCAGATCCCATAGATTTTGGAGTATATTCTATAGAATTATTTGATGGTCAATTACTTCTTGTTCATCCTATGACCTATCATGAGTAAGCTTCAGAAAGCACTGTCAGCTGGGTGATTGTTGGCATGCTGCTAGGTCGGGAACAGTTTCTTATGGTAAATTTATTTTTATTTCAGACTTTCATCATCCTCCATCCTGGCTAAATTGTGGTCCTCATAGGAAGGTCAGAAATCTTTCCAGCCTGTGTTTTTTCCATGGGTTCATAGTCAGTGTTGTGTTCATAAAGCTTTGATTGTTCCGAGGGCACTTATAGCCAATAACTTTATATTAATACAGGAGTGGGATAAGAAATCTTTGCATTTCTGCCCCTCCTTTTCATGTGAATACAGCTGCACAGAAGGGTCAGAAATAGGACTTAATTTGTTTGAAAGTTTGGGTTACAGTGTTGCTGTTTGTTCTGTTCTGGTTTTTATTTTTGGTTATACATATATATATTTGTAATAAAGAACTGTTAGCCATTTTCTCTACGTCTTCTGATTGAATTCTCTTAATTTCAAAGGTTGTGGTGGGTTTCGGGGAGAGGCCCTCCCCCTTCCTAGTCCAGAAGGATTCCTCACTTTCCTTGACAGACATCTTGGTTTTCTTTAAACTGAGACAGATATTTATACAGTTTCCTTCTGTTACTTTCAAAAATAGAATTGCTGTTCAGCTCGGATATGTATGCTATGTTATATGTATATGTACATAAAACATGTATGCAGTTTTATATGCATGTATGTATGTATTGTTCAAGGCGATCAAATGGCCCAAAAGTTCATCCAAGCACAAGAAAGCCTTTTGCTAGCTCACATACTGCATTTGGCTGAACTGTACATTATGGTCATTTTATAATTGTCCTGTTATTCAATCTTATCTTCTGCAATTGCTAGAAAAGTGGCAATTGCTACACTGACAGTCTTAGAAAACTTGTCTGGGATGACCCTCAGTGAAGGAGGGGTAGCTATACCTGTGTCAATCCTGACACACAATACTATATGGCTAAATGAATATCAGATGCTTTAGATATACTTTACTCCTCTTTGCTATGTAGGAAGGTCAGCTCACTTGCCAGAAATGGCTTGTTTGCTGGGGTAGCAAAGCACTCCAGGCTGGCATCTGCACAACTGTAACACCAAAGCTCATGGCCTCTTCTCAGCTTTGTGGCTGATGGCAAAAGGTGTTTATTATGCCAGTGGTCAAATTAAAGATCAGATATCTAATCAAACTCTGGTTGAGTTTGTGAGCACATGACAAGTCTGTGATAAGTTTTCATTGCTGCTCGCCATTCTGGACAAGAGTTTAGTGCATTCTACTGGTAATATGGCACCTGTCACAAGGAGCCAATGTCCCTTACATTGTAGTGAACTATGAGTGATGGCTGCTGCCTGAGAAAAAACGGAAAGATAAAAAGGTGTTATTTGCATATTTGATAACAATATTTTGAATGAAAAGCCATTAACTCCTTATGCAATGATTGAATGTATAGTGAAATGTTCAGCTATTTAGATTACTGTTAAAAAAAACCTTACTTATTTTATCTTGGATTAATATTTTGAATTTATCCAGATGTGGAGATTTGTCTTCAAACTACATGTTTTCTCTGTTTTGCCCCAGGATGGATTCAGTGACCTTGAATAATCTTTCAACTACCTAAGTGTATAATCCCATTTTCTATGAAAGTGCGGTTATGTTAGATAGAAATGGGATTTCATGGTCTTGCAGTAAGTTATTTAACCTGAATTTAAAGATGGTTCCATATAGTCTGAGTGATTTTATTTTCTGTGAATGTGGCTATTTCTCCTGATGATTTCAGAGAGCCTCCTCAACTAGCCACAGAGGACAAATACATGGGTAAGTATGCTTTGAGGTCACATCTTTGTTGAAGAATTGGAACCATCATAGTGGATTTGTGGAGAGCTGGATGTCCAGGGAAAATGCATCTGCACATCACAGAAATGAAATTACTGGGTTCTGAGTAAGAGAGAAAAAAATCACATAATTTCTGTACAGGGTTCTGCATTTTTCACCCAGAAAACTGGCAGCTTGGTTGGGCCCTATCCTCAGAAAAGCATGTGCATAACACTTCCTATCACCATGGGTTATGCACCAGTAGGATAATGTCCCACTATGGACTTTTCTGCTTAGTTAAAAATGCATTAATATTTCTCCAGCAGCTTGTGTCTTCTCCCCTACACACTGGAGTTTTGCTTGTTATCTGTGCAAGTTGCTGATGTAGGTATTAATGTACAAGAAATGAGAGATGACTGGTAGATATGATGATACTTACTGAGGATTAAAATGAACCTATGGCAGAATGTTGATGTGTCTTTTTCTACAATATTGGTAGAACAATATTGCTTAAAAATCTCTCCAAGAAGTGTAGGATGGTAGAGAAATTTATTGTGCCATTACTGTTTTTCAGAGTGCACAGGACATATTGTACAATGTGTTTTATTGTAGGGAATTTCACATAGTCCAAAGTCATTATCTCCTACAACAATTTTTCATGGTATATGCTAATGAAGTCATAAACTGTAAAGGCCTTTTATCTAAAATAACACTTAGCTGCTGCTTTGTTCCACTTTTATGTCACATTCTATGCAATTTTTCATCTGTTTAGGGGAGTTTATTGGATTTAATTCAATGGAAGCAGGAAACTCCTTTTGAAAGAGAATGACTTAATATCACATCAAGTACAATAAATGCAAAATATCGTCATTATACTTGATAATATATAAATTACAGTCTTACGGAAGAGCTCAGTATAAAATATTGCTATGGTAGTGATCTACTTGACTCAATCCAAGTCTAGTTGAATCTAGTCTATACTGAGTGTTTGTCTGCATAAAAATATCTGATTCGTGAGGTACATCTCATAACATTCTATATGAGCATTAGGTAAATGTCTCAGCCATAATGGAAACTCTTCAGTAAAGCAAACAATCATATTTCTCCTCCAGTTATCTAGCAGGGCATACCTAGTATTTGTTAGTATTAAAATGCTATTGTTACCTGTACAGATCTGTGCTGGTACTGAGCAAAGGTCCTCTGCGGAGAGATCCTCTGCGCTTTCTCGAATTGTTTCCTCACTGCTTCCACTATTGTACCAGGCACAGTAGAGAACTTGGTTTTGTGTGAACTCTAGAGAGATAAAATAAGGCCAGATGTTTTCCACTTGCATTAAGAACATACTTTTATGAGTTGTTTAAAAAAATAATTAGATAACAAGAGTATACTATAATGCTTATAAATTTCAAAAGAAAAATTTGGAAACACTTGGTTATGCCTGTAGCATCTTACAGGCAACTTCTACCAATGTAATCTGTAAACCCTACTTGTTTTAACATTACACATGAATTAACATTGACATTCAATATAGGTGCAGTAATGAGACAATTATTTTTCAGTTGCTGTCATGGAGATACAAAACATATACATACTGTTACCATTAACTATTGAATCTCATTGGTCCATTTTAGGACTTGTCAAACAAAAAGTAGGACCTACAAATTATGAAGTTCTTTTGCAGTCTGAATTTTGCAGTTTAGAACTTAGTTAACAGTAACATGCTCCTATGTGAAACAGATGCTGCCGGTGTAGCATATTTATCCTTCCTAAAGTAGTGTCTGAGGACTCTGTGGTCTCCTCTGTAGTTTCAGGGATCAGCCATGTACTTTCATCCATTAATGCGTGATACTTGGTGTCAATATTTTAAACTTTGCTATAAAATACCTAATCCTTATTGAGAAACACGTAGAAAGATGAATAAAGCAAATAAGAAGTTTTTTCCTATATACTCTTATATAATGCCCATTTTTAGTAACTTTATTGCAAAACAATACTTTTTCATACACCCTGTCTCATAGAGCTATTTTAAAATGCAACAATTTCAAATTCTTTGGTTTGGGCAGCAAGATGGATAAACGTCATGTATTTTTGAACATTTTTGTGGTTTTATTATATGTTTTTATTATTCAGTAATATTTTTAGTTATGCAGAAACTGCTGGGTTTTACCATTGTGAGCTGAAATAATAACTGTGTTGCTAATCTGCCACAAGCCTAAGGCCTTAATAAATGAAGTTTGTGCAACTGTGGAAAAAAAAGAAGAGTCATTCCAATGAGTTAAAGGGAATTGTCCAAGTGACCAAAGGTTTATCACATGAAAAATCTCATTCGGCAGAGACTGATGCATCAATATGTTTGCTAAGTAGATTTGATAACTTGCGTTTCAAATTTTTATCCCTGTAACAGTCCACGAATCAGCTTGTATAAATAAAGCATACAGGGTGTGTCACTATGCAAAAAAACCAGAGAACTAAGAAGGCAAAAAACATTGATATCTTACATGAGCAAAGGACACAGCAGCCTTGTACATCGCCATTCTTTCTTTAAAGGAGACAGTCTCCTGGAAGTCCAGCAGCGCGTTATCGGCCCTGGGAGTGCCCTCTTTGGGTATTCCTCTTACAGGTTTGCGAGACCCCCCTGTTGGGGGCAAACAGACAGTGAGTTTTCTAAGAAAGAATTCATACCTGCTTTTCCAAATCTTGAAAGAAAAGCAGTGGAAAGAAGCAGTACTATCAACTTTTTAGCAACTGTATCTTGTTTTAAATTTAGAACTTAGGGAGTAATAAAGTTTTTGAAACTGGGGGGAATTCCTTATGGAAAAACAAAAAGCTTTTTTAATAAAAATATATATAATTTGAACAGTAAACATAGTATAATTTTCCTGATAGTGTAATATTTGCATTATTTTATACTGTAAAAGTTATTGTAAGTACTACAAATAACCTATTATTTTCTAATTAGCTATATACATTACAGGAGTAATTGGCTTTAACAATCTGTTATGAGTCTATTGTAGATTTCAGTAGTTTACTCATATTGAATTAGGACATGTTTTGGTTGGCTTAGTATGACTAAAACATTATTGAAAATTATCTTAATTGCTAACTACATTTTAACCTTGTTTGAAGGTGTGAAGAGGTTATAAACTTATCTAGAGGCACCTGCAATTCAGCTACAGTGAATGTGGAGGCAGCCGCTCAGAGTACTCCTTAAAAAGCAGCACTGAGTTACTAGCACTGGGAGGTTCTTGTTGCTGTTTTCTACATGCATTTGACTGTGTTAGAAGAATTCAGTATACCCAGAAAAGTGCCTTAAATTTAGTGTAAAACTATTTTTCCTTCTCCTTTCAGACAAAGGGCAGAAAGTATATTGTGAGCATCTCTTGTCTGTGATAAGAGGCAGAAAAGATTTCATATAATCGCATAGGCTGGAAGTTCCTCCTGTCCTCTCAGGGTTTTTCTGAAGTGCATGGAAAATTGGATTGAACAACGCTGGTTTTCTCTAACCAGGACACTCCTTTACTTTTTAAGAGAAGAGGGAATTGTAGGACTTCAAGAAGATATATTTTTAGTAAAGCCATCAGAATCAAATTTTTTAATCCCTGTGCTTGTGCTGCAGATATCAGACCACCCCGATCTTCCTTAAATCCTTTATGTTTCTCCTTGTCCTTACATAATAGGACAGAATAGATTTGTTGCAATCTGCACTGCCTTTTTTTAAGCTATTGTATCTTCAGAAATTTCAGAAACGTCTGAATGAAATTTTCACAAAAAATAACTACCAAAACCCACTTTGTGTCCCATACCCCTCTCCCACTCCCTACACCCCTCTCCCTAGTCTGATATATTTGGGAGTTTCTGAGGAAATTACTTACTCAAGAAAGGAGAGAAAGGGGCAGGAAGAAACTGTGTGGGTATGTCCTCCTGTTCTCTCTATTCAATTCAAGCCAGTAGATGACCAAATTAAAACCTTAAAATCCTTTCCAAACAGGAAAGAGAAGTCAAGGAGGAAGCTTCAGATGTGTTCTTTCTTCTAGCTATTGGCACTTTACTTGAATTCTTAAGTATTTGGCACCACTGATACCCTGATGATGGTTTGGAGACATTAAACAAATCAACTTGCTTGACATAATTTTGCTGAGAGATTAGTAAGCTTTCTTTGAACAGTGTTGGCTGTCTCCTGATGTACATGTTTAGGGCCTGAGTGTAGCATTTGCCAGAGTTAACTCCTTGTAGAAGCCTACCTGTATTACATATTGTTATACATATATGCATTGTAAAACCATGTGCCTGGTCAACCACATTTCTGCTTACCTAGGCTGGTTCAGTATTGATTATTGTATTGCTCTAATAAGGCAGTGGCTGTGAAAATGAAAGATACAGATAAAAAAATTGCTCATTTTCTTTTGAAATGTCCACTCTTTCGCTTTAACATTGTGAAATGCAGCAAGAAAAGAGAGTTTTCAGAAAGCTGTTCATCTGGCACAGAACAAAGTGCCAGGGAAGGGATATCCCACCAAACAGGGAAGATTTTCAAGGCACATCTGGCCTTTCTACTTGTTCCCTGGTAAACTGTTAAGCTGGCATAGGTGTTCAAGATTCAGATATAGCAAGCGAATATAAAAAGCTATTCTAATCTTCAATAAAAATCACATGTAGACATGCACAGAAGAGTGATCTCAGTGTAAACATACTCAATTTCTTTGTTTTTTCACCTAACTCTACTCATAACTTACATAAGGATACTTTTCTTTTTTATTATTCTTATCCCATGCAGTACGTTTTCATATTGAATGTAATCATGATAGAGAAAAGAACTGTACAGTTAAAGAAATAACAATAGCAGCAGCAAAAGAGTCAGTAGAAGTCAGCTGGAAGGAAAAGAAAAAGATTTTCAGAGAAAGTAGAAATCAGAAGAGAGAAAATATTGCTGTTCTTCAAGTAAGAAGTCTGTATATTAAACCAAATCTAGGCAAAACAATGGAAAGATTGAAAGGATGTTTTGACAACACAGAGGGATAGTCCAGCACAGCCAAACAATGTCAGTTCATTTTAAAGGCAGATTGAATTATGTAACAAACTACTACCAGAATGAAATTTCTAAGCCATTGCTCTGATTCAACAAGGGATTCTTGGATTCTACAAAATCATAACCATGTGAATGG